>SZWC01007614.1:27687-43837 GCA_023375785.1 Penium margaritaceum | reverse complement strand
CCTCTCTCTCTCCCTCTCTCTCTCTCTCTCTCTCTCTCTCTCTCTCTCTCTCTCTCTCTCTCTCTCTCTCTCTCTCTCGCTAACTCTCTCTAACACACACACTCATACACATACACCCCCCCACACACACACAAAAACAAACAATCTTTGTCCTTGGTCTATCCCCTTTTCCGGTATTTGAACCTTGTCATCGGCAAGGAAATATATCCTATTTTTTTAAACACCTATAAACGTTGAAAAAAAATCACACCTTTGTTTTTTTGGTGAGAGTGATCAGGTTTGGCATGTATGTGGGGAATATACGAGACTTCATTCAGTCTTTTTGTACAACTTACCCCATTTTCAAGCATGGCTATTTTGATGTATTTAGAGCTCTTTCACATCTACCAATATTCGTGTCTCATAAGACCATACGACTAGAGAACAATACTGTTTTTATACTTTACTTTTCAGCTTTTTGGCCGATCGGTAGGTTGGCCAATGGCATTTCTTGGGTAGTGGTGACTTACGTTGATCTCCCATTGCTTTAAAGAACAATGTTAGTTTGTGAGTATCGGTTGGGTCTTTGGCTCCCACGACCTCCGTACAACGAGGTTGAGTGCACAAGGACAAGTGTAGATATTTTGTATATAGAAGTGTCACTATTAAACATCAAGTGTGCTCTGAGGTAGTTTTGCACGCCAACAATATTCCAAGCCGAACATATACAAACCTCTTACGTTCCATCGCAAATAACTATATCTTATCAACCAGAAGACATGGTTTTATTCATGTATGTTTTGTTCACGATCGACACCATTCTCCAATGCCACCATATTAGACATGTGCTCTTCTTGGGCAACACAAATTCACATCATAAAAGAACGTCACTTTTGTTTCCGTAGGTTTCTCTATTGCTTCCTAGTGCCATAAATCTTTGTTTTTATCATCTCTCTCTCCCTCAATCTATCTTTGTGTATTGTTCTCCCCCCCTCCTCCTCTCTCCCTCTCCCTTTGTACATAAATAAATCTTTGTTTTTATCATCTCTCTCTCCCTCAATCTATCTTTGTGTATTGTTCTCCCCCCCTCCTCCTCTCTCCCTCTCCCTTTGTACATAAATAAATGTATCTTATTCTTCCCTCTCCCCCATCCTCCGGTACTTGTTCCCTTATATGTTTTTCCCAAGCATTCCTACAAGTTAAATAGTTGTTTTCTCCTTCAACAGATCAATCATTGTGAATCCTCTTTTTTTGGGGTGTGATACAACAGGATGTAGAGGCAAGAAAGATGAGGACCTCATGATGGAGCTTACCACTTGTATCTATTTTGGGACCATTGAGTTTCAGGCCTCCAAACAATGTTTATGATTTAACTCAAAAGTTCTGGTCCAGGAATGTTTATGAGGTGTTATTGCTTTCAACCAATTGCCTCTAAATGATCGATCAATGCACGAAAGGTGACTGCAAATTAAGTGTGTAATGAGTGCATTTTGACATTCATTCTGTCACACTTGCCACGTGCACTAACCTCCCATGACAGGGGTAATGCTGATTACTTCGTTGAGAATTCTTGTACAATGGACGGCGGCATAAATGTACGATAGACTAATGCAGTCTTGGTCTTCATGTTCTTTATAAGTGGGAAATGTTACTTGAAGCTCATACAACTTTTCCATATGCAGTTTCGGGATGGGTGTGACTGGCGCCTTCAAGCCAATAGGTTGTCACATTGACGAAAGGGGATGCTCCTCCGAGAAGTTTGCTGCACAAGAAAATAGATGTGACGTTTAGTTATCTCTTTGCATGATGCACGCATAGCACACTATCATCATATAGGAAGAAACAATGTTCGACAAGCAGTAAGCAATACCATTGTCGATGTTGCAAAAGATGCATACCCTAAGTGGGTACCGCCATTTTAAAGAACTCTTTACAAAACTTTTGCCAACGTATTTTATTTTGAAGAGGGAGCTTCTAGATATCACCCGCCAAACAACATCTTGTGGCCATACGGGTTTCTCCATGTAGATGAAGACAAAGGGGAACACAAGATATAGTACATCCTAAACTAAAATCTCATACGGGGTTTTTTCATGTAATAGAAGAAACCAAGTACATAAGAGTTGTATGGAGTATGAGTACACTCGCAACTTGCGTTAGCCCCACATACTCGTAAAGGAGTGTTTTCTACCACTTATTGAAGATGAATTCTTTGGAACGAAGTTATATGATACAATAAACTTAAAGAGTGATTGGTCACATTAGATGAAAGAGCACAATCATCGGGCTTGAATTGTGTCTTTTAATAACGATATAGGACACACGGTATGTGCACTACCTCCACGCAACATGCCTCTTCCTAGGAGGGAAGGAACAAAGGGCATGAATTCACTACTAGCATAAACTACCAGACTCATGTATGGCTCAATGTATGTCATTACAGTAAGTCGGATCAAATCACAAGAGCCATCGCGTGCATGCACACACACACACACACACACACACACACACATCCACATACACACACACATGCATACACACATACACACACACACACAAGGAGAGAGAGAGAGAGAGAGAGAGAGAGAGAGAGAGATCAGAGCCCATCTTGTTCTTCCATAAGAGAAAAAATCACATAGACATGTTAATTATGTGGAACACAAGTTATGCACCCTCCCTGCATGTATTATGTATTCATAAGGTGAAATAGCGCACTTGCCACATGCACTAGCCCACCACACCAGGTCTCTTGGGGAGAATGTTACTTGCAATCTGAGACAGTTATCTACTATTATTTGTACTGCTATTAAATGACGTGTGTGGAATGGTGTATGCGACTGTCTTAGATAGGATCATACCAAAGGTACACACTAGAAACCCAGTGGAAAGAAGGCTTGGATCAACCATACCTCGTGTAATGAGCAAAAAATGTTTCAAATTTGTGTTAATGCTATCTTTTCCTGTCAAACGCCTTAGAATGTGCATTTTTCAGAACAAGCACTCAGTGTTTATTACTGATGAAACAAACATTACGTCTTTTTTGTATGAAGATGAGTTTTAATTGTATGTTATATTATAACTTCAATGAGGTTTCTATGAACCTTCCTTTAGTATGTGACTTTTAGAAATGTTGAAAATTGAGTGTGTATTATAGGAGTGATTTCGTGTGTGGAAATGCCCTCAACCAAATGATACTAAAAACATGGATATCTTGCTATGGACCACGAATGCAAGGAAAAGAATGCCAACAAATAATGTTTTGGTACTTGTGTATGTCAAGGACGTAACACTCCTCCTTCTCTTTGCCGCAACACCTTGGTGAATCCGCAAACACACCGTACTAACACCCATGTTTGTTTACAATGAATGTTTTTGGTTCTCCCATGTATCCCCTAAGAAACTAAAAGGAGTATGGGAGAGTCATTCATAAAATTCCTACATCGGTCCGGTTTTTTTTGTAATGAATGTTTCTGGTTCTCCCATGTTTCCCCTAGAAAACTGTAAGGAGAATGGGAGAGTCATCCATAAGATTCCTACATCAGTCCATTTTCTTTTCCTATGCTTGTTTCCATGTCAGACACGCAATTTTTTTGTGTTTTAAGTTTTTGTTACATATGTGACAATTTTTGAAACTCACAAGTCACGTACACACGACAATAAAATGTGGACGTTGAATGCTTGGATCACACTCGATCCACAGCCTCAAGTGAGTGAAAATGAGAGGTGCGCTTTTGTCCTCATGATGTTAATCTGATGGCCTCGAGTGATTGAAGTTTGAACATCCAAAGTTTCAACTTCAAGTTTCTCGCTCCACGTTGTAGCACACTGGAAAGTTTTGGGACTTGAACAGTAGAAGAATTCACATATATCAAAACAGCAGGCAAGTGGGAATAGGCAACCAGAGTAAAAACAAAATTGGACATGGTTTTGGGATAATACACAAATCACTAGAAAGGCTACCAAATAAGAGGGGAATTTGAGTGAAAGTATGGTAGGTGGATGCTAGATAAAGTAATGACGGATGGACATGTCGTTGTCTTGTAGGTTGTTGTAGGGATCCCATCTATTATGTGAGGTGTCATTGCCTTGCCACTTTACAAAATACCTTTTCACTTTGCCATATCCTTGGTGTCTAGCTTTTTTTCTTTGACTCCGTACTGTGGATGATTTCCCTTCCATAACAAGTGGAGGAGCCACATATCTGCCATGGAAGTGCTCACTTGTCTCTCGGTGGAGTTTGAGTGGGTTGATGTGGAATGGCAAGTGGATAGCCATGCTGTCAATGGACGAAGTATGGCGACAATAGATGTCCACATCTCATAGATAACAATTGTCCCCAACCACCTGAATTTTAGCTTCACGGTCCAAGTTTCATAGAGATTAGGACAACATAAGTTGTTTTTTGGTATCTTGCTTCATTTCTTCATGCCCACTTACAGGTGTTTGGTGAGTCTTGTCCTAGATGTTTTGGCAGTTTTTCTGGCTTGTTTCAATTACTAGCTTGTTTCTTGAACGCTACAAACCTGTTGGAGCTGCAGTTTGGTTAATATCAACGACTTGAAAAGGAATTGTATCCGTTATTGTGGAGGATATGGTTTTGTATGTGACCTCATCCGTTGGTGGTTTAACCACCCAACCAGTACCGTATGGCTTACAAAGCCGGTGTTTTCCATACGGGGCCCGTCTTTCCAGACTATTCTGCTTTTGCGAAGCCCGAGAACTGCGTTTGAACAAGCGGCACGTGTTTTTACAGCACGGGAACCCGTGCAAACGGGCCCCTACCATCAAGCAGTCCGCCTCTTTTGTGACTTTCATGAATGGTGGTCTCACATTGTAGCAAATCAACCTCCCCTTGCCATGTCAAGGGGGTGACGCAAGCTGAACTTGAGCTACATTCATCGCTGACTGCAAAGAAGCCAGTGAACCTCTAGCGAGGAGACCTAGAGTTGCTAGGCGTTGCAACAGCCTCGGAGCTGTAGCAACTTGTGAGCAACTCTTGAGTCGCTACTCCATGCTTCCGTTGTTGCTCATGTAACGAGGTGACCAGAAGGAATTTCACGCATGCCGGACTTGCGAAAATGAAGAAACAAATGCTATCACGCAGAGAAATGTTGACGTTTGCTGACTCTTGCTTGGTGCAATTGCTAAGCCGTCCGGTGTGAGAGCACCTCACTAGCAACACCTTTGTTGTCCACTACGTGGAAGTTGTAGATGTGGTGGACACGTGCGGATACGCGGCGGAGTTGCCACGAATCGGTGTGAAACCACCCAAACTAAGAAGGGAATAGGCACGCGCCTGGTCCAAGCTGCGCAAACGCAAACTGCACGTGAACCGGCCAAGGAAGGCTCTACGATCATTTTTCCTGAAGAATTCTGGAGCAATACACTCCATACAAAAACAACTGCAAACCCGGGTAATCCTAATGTGATTGCAAAATCTTTTCCTCTCTTGTCACCAACCCACTACATGAAAATGCATTCATTACAAATAGGCAATAATTACATCACTTCATGCATGATTTGTGTCCATGACAGGTATATGTATCTTGGATGTGCCTTTTTCATGGAAATGAAGAAGAACAACATTGTACACAACCTCTTCTTCTACTATTCCAAAGATCTTCAAACGGCTTCAATTCTATAGAAATTTCACTATGGTGTAATTGATTTATTGCTTGAATCAGTTAATGATACATTCTACGTCAGTTTATTGACTCCCTTCAAAATCGAGGATCGGGTGTCCACTTTTCTTTGCTTTATAGGAGATGGCAAGCTGAAGTCCTGCATTCGAGTGATACAGTGCTAAACATTTCTTCCATTCTTCATGTCTATGTGTCTTTAAATCATCCTAAAAGTACATGTTCCTTCCATAGAAGGATCCAAGTTAGAAGATACGCATGCAAGTTACAAACATAGAACTATGATTTGCAGTCCATCCCTCTCCCACCCTCCATGACATCCCTTTTTTAACAACTGTCTCTATCTTCCCTCCTCTTAACCTAGGTCTATGTTTGCAAATCCTCTTACGTACAACCCTTTCCGTCTCTAGAACGGACACCTGAAATAGGGACGTTCTAGGTCATGAAGACGTGAATAATGGAATAACTGTTTATCTATTTACAATAATGTATCATTTCAACTTTTGGTATATTGAGAAGTATTGAAAAGTGGACTCACATGCAAGCCACATGACGAAGTGCTATGATGCCATGAAGTGCTTCAAACCACCAATCCGCTATATGAAGTTGATCGTTTTACTTAAATGAATTCGTGAAACAATCATAATGATCATTTTAAAAAGGGATATTCACAACTTAATTATTAGTTACTTCTTCTTGTAAATACCTTGTAACCAAGATACATGCAATCTCCATTAAATCAATGAATTTATTAAACAATGAAATTCATTTTATCTATGTAGTACATTTTTATTTCCGAGGGTTGTGAGTATTGGGCAATACATTTTGTGATCAGAAAAAGCTATTGTGTCTGTGCACCTTGAACGGCTCCTGGCGTCTTCGTGAAAGATAACCGTTGAGCCTTCCTCGCCCGGTTCATGTCCAGTATGCGTTCGCGCAGTTTGGACCAGGCGCGTACCTACTCCATTCCAATGTCACACGAACTGCAAAACATGCAGAGTGGATGATTGGATTTGGCCCTCAAAGGGAATAATCCACTCCTGCCGGGATCTTTATGTGAACATCCCATTCAGTCGCTTGTGGTGCAGGATGGAACTCCATGTCGTCGGTTAGCGTCCTTGAGGGACAACCGTGTTGTTTTCCTTGTAAGCTTCACTTAAATATTTGTGATAAGGTATGGGATCTGAAATAGCAGCACAACCACCAGAAGGAGTGCAACCAACTTCTCCGGTGTCATGGGAAAACCTACCACAAATTCCATATATATGTTTAACCGTGGGTCTTTGGGTAGCGATAACAATCGAAGAAAACCCGGGAAATGGTTTGTCTTGACTTACGATATTGAAATCCACTGGAAGTTTACCACCAATAGTTGCTTGTAACTTCTTTCCGTGTCTTGTCCATACCAGGTATCCTCCTCAACATGTGTCCTGGCACTCATCCGAATCCATGGCACTCAGCACGTTGCTGGATGGAAAAACAACGCGGTGATTCAAACATGGTTTGAACCAGAACCTGGTCTTGTTACATGCATTCAACACATTGTTGTAGCCCTTTGTAACTACGCCCACAAGGCGTGGGTCTCAGTTCATGGTTTTTTAGTGCGTGGCGATTTGAACAAATGACAAATTATCAGCATTTTTGTTTTTTTGGAATGTTTTGACCATGTGCACAGCTACAAATCTTTCATAATCGTGCATCATTTTTTCCTAACCTCTTGTTCATGCATTTCTATCGATCTATGAGACCGGTCATTGTCCTTGTTATTGGAGGAGACTGGCTCTAGTTTGTCAATCGTACACATCAGTGGCCATGATCTATGATACTACTCTGTGATATTGACTTACAATAAATCATGTTTTAGTCTTACCTTTCTCCCAGGTACAATGAATTTATTCTAGTATGGCTGAGCAAAACAACCCCCGCTGTATGTCTTCATTTCTCTTTCTTTGAAATATGGTATTTTGATCCATTGAGCTGATTGTTTCTGGTATTGGCATCCATCTGACATACAAAATTATGCGATTGTTTAACCTTCAGGTGCCACAAGTTAATTACTCTCGTTTTTTTTGTCAAAGTCACATGAGAATCAATGAACCGTTGATGGACAATTCTGGGAAAAGCTATCTCGAGTATCTATTTTGACCCCAGTCTTGACATGGAGTTGTGGACGCCTATTTCCCTTCATTGCTGTTACTATTGTGCATCCCCATTGAGCCGAAACACTGACTAGTCAAGCGTGGAAGTCTCAAATGTATTCATATGGCCTGTAAATAGCAATGCCTGGGGCACCTATGAAAACAATGATGTTTGCTGCCTGCGATGTAAAGAACTAGTGGCAGATAAGTTACTTGGAATGATGAAAACAAACCCATGTAAACTTGTATTGAACAAAAAGAATGTATTACTACGATGACTCTTATTCTACAAACCACAAGCAATGCTAACAAACAACGCACAACTAAAAAGGTGTGTTCTGGTCAGAGAGGGTCACAAACTTATAGTCTACATGTATTCCCGTTACAAGCCTGATTGGGTTGAACCCAAGTATTGTACATACTATGTGTAGTTTTTGGATGTTTGCGTGCATTACACAATTACCTGTCAATTTTCCATCTCTGATTTCTCGTCACTCGGTGCTGGTTTGTTGAGGATGTTGCATTGAGCCAGAGTTTATAGGAAGAATCGTGGAGCCTATCTATCGACACAGGGCGTGCTGATGATAAGCTACGAGCCTCGATCGGCATATTTGAAAGGCAGTTATAACTATGGTGGGTCTTGATCTGGATTTAGTAAGACCAAGGCATTGAGTAGACCTGGAAATGTGTCTTTGATATTTTAATGTATGCGCAATCAAAAGAGGCACCTGCTATCATCGCAACGGGTGCTTGTCACTCCGTGTCGATGTGTAGCATAGACATGGTAGCTCGAATATATTTGCCCATTTGTTTTACGGGACAATATGTTCTCCTCGCAACCAAATTGAATTATTCATCATCCCACAATACGTATCTAACATCGACATTCAAAGGCAGCTAGGTAGTGCACCATTGTATCTATCAATGGTAACGCCAATGCCGAGGTCGGAGCATATCTCAACAGGTTGGACGGTTTTTGCTCCCTTTCTTCCCAATCCCACTCGTTTATTTTACAAATTCAGTCACAAAGAAGCACTGCCATTCTCATATAAACGTGTGCAAACGAACACAAGTAAATCTGGAACCATGCATTCAATTTTACTTCTCCAACGTTAGTGAGTGTGAGCCAATTAACAGCTGCTTCCGCCTTCTTTAGGTCTATCGTTGTTCTTGTGCCACCGATGATGTGACCATAATGCTTGATAATTGCTGGACAAAGTCATACTTCAAGAGATTTTTGTAAGATGTTTCACAATGCAATACCTCATGGACTTCATGGATACACCCCCCTTTCCCCTCCAAGTTGCAGATGTACACCAGGATGTCATTAAGATGCATGACGACAAACTTGTTGGGATATGGCAAGAAAAGTTGCATGACTGCCACTGGTGTTACAAGGGTATCTACGAGTCCAAATGGCATAACCATTAACTTTGAGTGCCCAGAGCGTGTGTACTATCCTTGTGAGATCCATGGATGTAATGATAGCCGCTCTAGTGGTCATATTCAATCAACATTTTTGCTCCTCCTGGTTGCCCAGGAAATCTTCTTTTGTTGTGGAGGAGGGTATCGTTTCCGGTCTTCGTATTGACAAAAACAAAATGGATTTTTCCATGGTTACGTGGGTTTCCCAACGTAAACTCATTCAAGGAGCATCTTGACTAGATGTTTTCGACATGATTTGTCCGTTATGACTCGTTTAATACGTACCCTTGACCATCGACCCGTGCCTCAGATTCAAGCCTATCTGGTTATCATCTGTAACGGAACGGACGGAATCCTTGGCCAACTAGTTGGCCAAGGATTCCGTCCGTTCTGTTACATTGGTATCAGAGCGCCGGGGTTCGAGTCTGACGTGCGGACGCCGAGGGCGGCTCACTCCTATTGGGGGGGGGGGGGTGTAGCGCGCAGCAGATCCAACGTGGCTCGCACGGGGTCCCTGGCATGTGGGCGGGCGGACGGGATGGCTTGAGGGTCGGAGACCCTCGAGCACTGCGGTTTTGGCCTAGTTGGCCAAGGATTTTGTCCGTTCCGTTACATCATCACTCTATTGTAAAATACATTATCAAGACATTTCACCGTGAGAAACCTGTCAAGATCATCAATGATGTGTAGACTTTCCATTGAAATGACTTTGAGTTATGTAGGTATCAATGCTGATAAGGTTGTTGACTTTGTCGCTTCCACTACTACTCCCTTACACACCTTTCTTTATTCCACATAGATTTCCCATGCTTGAGCTTGTTGCCCGCCCATATGGATGTTGACTGCCAGGGTACGGTTGATGCAACTCCCCCTCTTTATTCTTCCTTTGCAACTTCTTATTACCACCGTTTGCTGTTCATTGCGGGATGAGGGGTAGGTGTCACTTTCTGCCGTGAATTTTGCTGTAGACTTTGTGGTTCTATCATTCCATGCGTGGGTTTTTCATGTACATGAAACCTTGTGGTCAGTTATTGGATGATTGTTTAAAGCCCTTACATTGGATCTCCAAATTGTTCAGTGAATTACAAGGTGGAGGGACGTGCAGCCATTCGTGGACAAAACATCCTTCAAACATCCCTGGTTTGGTTTTTAACCATGCTTCTAACCCATTTCGTTGGTTACAAATCTTCCAACATGTCCTCGTAAAACAGTGAAGGTTCCTTCATTTGGAGCTTCACAACCCTTCAGTTGCACTTGTCGCAATATGACCAGTTGGCCGTCCTTAAACCCCTTGTCAAAATTTGTGATCCTATGAACCCTTGTATGTAGCGTTGAGACCCGTTTAAATGGACACTTGGCCAGCTAAGATTCTTCCAACCGGATAGGAGCTTTGTTGTCTTATCTCTCATAGGTCTTGAATTTCTTCTCATACTGCCCCTCAGTACGACCTGCCGATGATATTTCAAACTAGCACGTGAGCTCCATCCCAGCTTCTTGCACGTCCATGACAACCCTTGGTCTCTTTGGTTGATAGAATTGATATCCCTAACACCAGACGCCTCCATGAACAAGGATTTATCCTATTCACGGTACGACCTTTGGCTGCAGAGGTGGTAGTCGTTGGATTCTTACACCGGAGTATTGCGGTTAGTGGTTACTGCTTGGACAACTATTGCAATTGTGGGTGGAAGGTCATCTTGGATGCCAGTCGTCATTTGTCGCCGATCATCATACTCGATGCTATTCTTGTAGTGGGAATACAGTCCATCGTGCGCGATGTCACCTCCGGTGATGATTTCTTTTAAAATCCACGTGCATCCAATCACGTTGGAGTGCTAACGTAGCGAATTCAACTTGTATATTCCACACGACTTCTCGTTCCGCTTCTCAAAATGCATAAGAACAGTGTGTGTAAATGCGTTTGAGCTTTTGACCGGGGCCAGTGAGCCTTGCCACATTGGCTTGATCCTCACAAGAACTAGAACATCGGCGATGAACAACAAGAGCACTCACATGAGTTGTTTGTCGGGCTCAACCGGTATCTTGTTATTGATCTTGATACCGTGCCTTGGGCCACGAGATTGGTATCTTTTTTTATGTTATTGGTTACCAGTAGTGAAGAAGATGACCAAACTGGTCAGCTACGTCCAAAACCATCCAACCTCACGTGCTTGAAGTATTGAACAACACTTACATTGCAAGTTGTATCTGGGGTTTGTTGGAGAATTGGTTGTTCCTTTTTTGTAGGTGGTTATTCCCCTGTGTGTGCATTTTGTATCTCCTCCATTACCGCGCTAAGTTGCTAGAGAAGATGTTTCTTGAGACTCGTGCGTCACGACAACGTGTGGTACATACTGTCATCAATGTGAGCATGTTGGCTGGTGCCTCTTATCAGCATCTCCGTGTTCACGTTGATGGACAAGGGCGAGTTCAAGGGGGGGCGCCCATCTTTGGAGCTTGCCACTAGTTCCACCGTCGTAGCCCTTGGGTTTGCCGTCTTTCATGCAAGGCATGGATATTCTGCTACGTAGTCGCCTATGATTCTCATGGGTTGTTTCTTTTGTGCATGCATGAACAGCCTCTTTTCCAATTTACCATCGCATGCCGTCGGGTAGGCTTGCTCTTTTCATTGATGCCATAGCAATATATACGAACTCGTGGACGGATGGCTTTTACAGGAAACTTGCACCAAGATGTCGTGTATGATTGAAATCATAGGCTGCCCCTCCGACGATGTCGCCCATCGATACACGGTGTGACATCAAGTGGAAAATAGGTGGTTCACATGTTGAAAGTGTGTAGAAAGAATACATATTGGAAGTTATAGACACTTCAGTCTTTCCCACCGTGATTTGTTCCTTGGTTAATGCTGTCGAAACTACGAAAACATGAGAGGGGACAAAACCAAGGCATACTCGGGGTCTCGGATGCTCGAGTTGAGAGATGCATGCAATGTCGCCTGGACCGAGGTTGCTTCGAGAAGCTAGGTTGAGCAGATGCGGTGAATATAGTATGAAGGCACGTATCTGCAAAGGCATGACAATGCCAATCATTCAAGTCTAAACAATCAAACAAACTAGTCAGTGTGCGATCGCTCTTAAGACAGTCCGTCGACGCAGTTGAACTAATGTAGTCCGTTTGCACCGGAGCATTGAAGGTCAAGGCGGCTTGCCACAATGTCCTCGGCCGAACAGCACAAAAATCCCAAGTTTGACGTGCGTGGGCCATGAATGCAAGACAAACCTACCTGCACACATATTTGAGGGACACGTGTATGTTAGGGACGAATTAACAACATGGATGTTCTGTTGTTTTCGGCACAAATTGTGCATTGGTCAGGGTCCGTCAACTTCAAGGGAAACTGAACTACACCTTTGGGAATGGTGGATGGGAGATTTGGTAGAAAAGAATGATTTTCACATGTGACAACCCTTCCACCCAATTCGCGACGGGGACATTGACACCCTACTCAAGGCTTGAAAAGATAAGGCTACCCCGCCCGGCAGTTAAAAAAACAAAAGCTAGACTGCCTGCTCGCCCCACCATGCTCGACTAGCGGCATGCCGTGCCGATCAAATGAAGTGAGGTGGGTAATGTCAACCCCCTCGCGATTCCCGCTCCAACGCAGAAATTGCAATCGGGCGAAAACGTCAAGTTTGAGATGTGGTGGAAACACTCGTCTTGTTGTTCTGTTTGCAATATATAAAGCCCCCACTTCGTACACGGAAATCTTAGTCAAACCCTTCCTTGAATTCCATTCGGGACTTTTGGGTTCTAGTTTGCGTGGGCTCCTGATGGGCCCCGCAGTAGTGGGGCGTAGCAGGTTCCCTTTCAATGTATGGGGAGTATCGGACCCCCCCCCCCCCCTGCGAACCACAGGCAAACACCCCCCTGAACATCCACAAACCCTTAAAAGAGGGGTTTGTAAAATTTAGAAAAGATTTTCGAGGCCAGCATGTCGAAGTTGTATCGCATGCAGCGTCGATATGCCTCTTTTTCCCGCTGTTTGTGTATACGGGAGTCCTTTTTTGAACGCCGGGTAGGGGATTCTTATTCTTCCGAATGCCAGGCAAGGTAGTTTCTTCCTTGTGAAAGCGGGGTAGGGCATACAAACGTTAAAACCTCGTGTGTAATCCCTACATGTACCCTGTTAGGTTAAACCAACTAAATAAAGCACCAATTACTTAACTAAATTGCAAGTTCCGGGGCTAAAACTTACGGGAGTACATGGCAGGTCTTTTGCTCGTGGGATATGGAGGTTTTGTTTTTCCTTTGTATGGGGATGTATATTTCCCCTGTAAACCAAGAACACACTTCTTGAGACTGTACTAAAAATTCCTCTGGGGAGGGTTCTGTGAAATTTAAGGCCTTTTCTGATGGTAAAAGAGATGAGGTGTTGAAATGAAGTATGTTTCGTGTCAGCAATAGAGCTGAAGCGATGAAAGTTGAGCAATTGGATCACATTTATCTCGGATCGAGAGGGTTGGCTGATTTTGTTCCGTAAGTGAGTACCTCAGGCTTGCGGCCTACTAGCGTGTTCAGCCCTTTTGTTCTGCAGACGTCAGCTGACGTGGTTCTTCTTCCCCGCATGTTTTGTCTTCTTGTGTGATTTATGTAGCCTTTTCGTGTGTTGATTTTTTATGTGCCGGTTCATACATGGCCTCGAAAAGTTCCAGATGCCCAAGTTTTTTGAGCTCGCATTGGAAACTTACCTTTTGTTCCTTTGCGAACTACGTCGTCCCGATATCGGGCCCCAGAAGAAGAGCTTGACGGCTTGAAAGAGATTTACTCGAATGGCCTCCATGGATTGGTAGATCGGTTTCTGAATGTAGATCGGTGAAATCTGTGGTCGGGTCTAGTTGCATCCACGTCATCAGCGATTACCTGGATGTTTGTTCGAACGTACGAAGGAACCTGTATTTTTTCATTTCCGCTTGGTTTTCCATTTGCANTAATGGTTTGGGACCCCCGAGCCCGGGGACGATTTGTAATGATCGGCCGGAAACCGTTATCGGTGACTGTTGCACTCGTTTCTCATCGTTTTACCAAATCTTATCCGGAGCCTCCCCCTGTTTTCGCCCCCCCACCCCCCCCCCCAATGAGCCCAGAGAAACGTCGCTCCCCGAGAGAAAACAACCATTTCATTATTGCGCCTCAGATTTCTCTACTGCTTATCTTGAGGTTCACGTCTAGCTTGATGCTCGAAACATGGGTTCTGTAAGGACTGCATCACAACTCGCCTTGCTTGTGCACTGCAACGATCTTGCACGTTTCCTCTTCATGTAAGGCCAGTGTACCACAAGAGATTGACATTGTAAAAGGTACCTTCCAAGGTCCTCTGCGCGTTCTTACGTCTCCTCAGTTCGATCGGAAGCCACTGAACCTTTTGCAGCTTTCTCCCTCGGCACACTTCGCAGCACATTGACCGTCGATTCGGTTGCCCAAGGGAATGTCGGAGCTCCTCGCAATCAGCGGCCCTCATTTCCGAGGCGTTGGGAGGGAAGGCGGCGTTGCGAAGTATGGATATCCTGCGACTTCTGGCGGTCGGTCACGTGCGGAACTGAGGTCGCTGACAGCGTAGGTAGTGCTACCGTGCCTTCGTTGCGAACTGCGTTTGGTGCACCCCGCTCGCGACTTCCGCAGGGACACCGGAGAACTGTGGTGTCCATGCCGCGCACGCCTCTGCTCACCCTCTCGCATCAGCACCAGCGTCAGCGTCTGCTCGCTCCTTTCGTCACGTCCTCACGGCCGACCAGATTCTGGCTCGTGCCCCGTTGGACTGCTTCGCCCGCGGCAAAGATACTGCAGGCCTGTCCCATCCCAATCGCGTGCGACCATCTCCATTGCCAGAAATGGAGCGGCGACGCCCACTCCTGCCTGGCCAGCTCCTCGTCAATCCGCAGCAACGGTCTCATCGCATCTCAACCTGGCTGGGTCCTTTCCAAGGCAGGGCATCAGTTTCGTCGTAGCCGAGCTGGCTCCCGCCAGCGCAAGGCAGACGTATCTCAGCAGTAGTTTCGTGTTCCTCCAAACGCGAAAGTACAGCGTCTGTTTGATTCGCATTCTTTCTACTACAGACAACCTATCACACAACAGCCCGGGAAGCTCTTCCCAAGAGACGTTAGGATAAGCTTTGTCTAGCAGTTCGCGACACGTCTAAGAGCTTTGCTTTTAGGACTCACGGACAAAATGTCGGACAGTGGCGAGCGCAGCATGGAGACGCTGGGCCTCATCATCTTCGGCGTCAGCAGCACGCTCATATGCGCCGCCGCCATCCACCGCCGCCGCACTCACCTCCGCAACCTGGAGCGGGAGAGGCAAGCGCAGGCCGCGGCAGCCGCTGCTGCGGCGGAGGGCGTTTCTGGCCGCATCCTGGAGGAACAGAGGAGGAGGGGAAACCAGGTGTGTCGAAAATTCTCTCCCTGCTATTCTGAATGTGCGTGAATGACTGGCTTGATCAATGGCGTTGCTCGTAGGCGCTAATGCTACGTCAGCCAAAGTCCCCTGCCGCGGCCTGCGTCACCTTTTGATTTTCCTCCAGGCCTGTTTTGCTTCAAATTCGTACGAGTTCGAAAGCAGCCGAGCTGCCTGGCGTACTGTGGAACCCTTCTGGTAGAGCATTGCGTTGACATGAGATTTCTCCCGGCTCCTTGCTGTTTCTGGCTCTCTTTGGGAGCTCTTTCACTTAAATTTCTGCGCAGCTGTTTGATGAAACGTTTTTGACAAGAAACGCTGACGCTCTCATGAGATCCCACTCCTCTTCTTCCTCCTCCTCCTCCTCCTCCTCCTCCTCCTCCTCCTCCTCCTCGCCGCCGCCGCCACTGCCACCGCCACCGCCGCTGCTGCCACTGCTGCCACCGCCGCTGCTGTTGTCATCGCCGTGGTCGTTGTCCTCCTCCTTCCTGCTGCTGCCGCTGCCATTGTAGCCGCCCTCCTCCTCCTCCTCCTCCTCCTCCTCCTCCTCCTCCT
>SZWC01007613.1:93000-108781 GCA_023375785.1 Penium margaritaceum | reverse complement strand
TCAACCCACAGCCCTCACACTCAACCCACAGCCCTCACACTCAACCCACATTGGCAGAGGAAGACAAGAAAAAGAAAAACGCATCAAGAGAAGCAATGAGACGTCTAGAGGGAGGAATCTATCGTGGCGCTGCAGCCGAAGTGGCTCTAGCTGCTACGTTTGCCGGCCCAGACACGCACACAACCCGCATTGGCAGGATAAGCCAACCAAGCTCATGAATCTGAACAGAAATAGGTCACAGGTCGTGAGAAATGGAAAAGGCCTCCTCGAGCTGACGTGACTGGGGTACGATTTGCAGAGTGCAGCATTCGAGGAGGAAGCTGACGACACAACTTGTGGGAGTCGCACCCCATCGGCGGCCGTAGAGCCAGCCTCCCCGCCACTGGTGCGGAGGCTGCCGCGTCGGACGCGGATGGCACCGCGTTGCTCTCCGCCGTCAACCGCAAGAGCGAGGCGGGCCGGGCGGCCCTGGCGTGGGCGAGGACGTTGCAGACGCACAGCCAGACCGCGAGCCACCGTACGGCAGACGGCGAGTGCGTCGGCCGCTCCATCCTTGCTGGCTCGCAGTGTGACCGGAAGCGGGCGAACGACCAGCGATGAGGCTGAGGAGGGAGGGTCGTCTTGCAGTGAGCACAAGTGCAAACGGGCGAGTGGGAGGCGCAAGATTCCACCTGTGAAACACAACAGAAGTTCCCCAGCAACAAGTGTCTGAGCACCTCGACATGTAGCATGTGGGACATCGTCCACAAGCCTCGCCAAGAAAAAGACTTGCCATATGCGGCGGAAGTGGGACAGCCCGTGCCGTCATTCTCGAGGAGTGTCCCTGACGCTAGCCATCCACGACGCTAGACACGTGGGATGACGTGGAGATGACGATGGGGGGACGAATGGGCGATGGAACAGCAAGAGGGCGAAGATGAACCGACGCCCGGTTACTGCTACTGATTCTACGGTTTCATCCTAGACCCTGTAGATTCATCGTCTTTTTATAATTCTGTTTGATTACCAGCCTTCGAGGTCACTAGTTCGAATCAGCGGCAAATTCGATCTGGCTGATTGGCAGTCGCGCGGTTTGCATTCCGGAAAATCAGCAATTGACGACCCAATTTCGCGGGACGGCGTCCAACACCGACGGCGAGCCGCATCGCCATACCCCGCGATCGTCGGACCGACGCCTATCGCGTGCGGTTGCCCCTTCCTTAATTCGTTTTTCCGATGCAAGTGGTTGGATGAATCTTCGGTTGCCATAGGATCTCGTCACCCGTCAATGGCATTCGCTTTCAGCTGAAGTGTGATTTCACCTACCAATTCAATACTACATCTTGATTATGGGCATTCGTTGTGATTCCGCATTTCTATTCACGGAATGATTCTCCAACATCCGTGGAGACTGTTGGGTTTGGTCAGTACCACACGGTGACCTCTGGCCTCGTTGCACACTCACCTCACTGACGCAGGTGACTAACTGGAGAGAGGCAACCCCTGCTGGCTGCTACGCCATGGTGGCGTGACTTCACAGTGAGTCTCACAGCCGGGCATCAACCAGGCATCAAATCTCACGTGTCTCTGGCTGGCGTGCATTTGTGCACACATTTAGGTCGGGTTCATACTCTGGCCTATTCTTTGGCCTTTCTTCCCTCTAGTGACCTAGTTGACATGTTGCAACTTTTAGTGGGTTGTTTAGTTCGGTTTAGTGAACTTGGGAGAGAGCGTGCGAGATCGAGCTCGCTGCTCGCTCGCTCGCTCCCCCCCACCGACGGCTACCACCTCATTGCCTGTTACCCGTTGTTTGTCTCACTAACACGCATCTAAACTTCCACGTTAACACTCTTGCTCGCTTGGTGTCTTCCAAGCCTCACCCCAGCTGCTACTTACTTGTCTAGCGCAGCAACCTACTGGTATTAGAGCAGTTTGCGTGGAAGACGGGCAGCGGATCGATCTGCTGCCCACGTATCCTGGGCCAAACCCGCGACGGCCACTCTTGGCGTCGCGCATCCACCCCGCCATCACAATCTACCAGCACAACAGCAGCTGACTGCTGTAGCCTCAGCAACGGCGAGTGACGGCAGTCTGCCGTCCGGGCTCTTTGGTCTTCCCCTCCTCCTGCTGGTTGGGCTCCCCTCTATTCCTGGGTTGGGTGGGGTTGGAACAGGTTCCTACAAGTGTTCCACGGCCTTCCCATATTTCCCACGCCCACTGGGGCGGGGGAAACGCTGCCGAAAAAATTTCGGCAGCGTCGGGGGGTCCGTTGCTGTCGCCTAGCAGTGTTTGCAGCAGCTGCAACGTGAACAACGGCTCAGCTTCCGCAGCTCAGCAGCAGCAGCCTCGCAGCATCCCAGCAGCAGTGGATCTAGCTCCTCAGCTCCGTAGTAACAGCCCAGCAGCAACACCTCATCAACAGCTCAACAACAGCTTCACAACAGCATTTTAGCAGCAGCGCAGCATTAGCTCAACAGCAACTCAGCAGCAGCTCAGCAAGCAGCTCAGCGGCAGCTTAGCAGCAGCATCTTAGCAGCAGATCAGCAGCAGCTGAGCAGCACCTTAGCAACTTCGCAGCAGCATCTTAGCAGCAAACTACTCAGCAGCAGCTGAGCAGCACCTCAGTAGCTTCGTAGCAGCATCTTAGCAGCAGCGCAGCATCACCTCAGCAACAACTCAGCAGCAGCTCAGCAAACAGCTCAGCAGCAGCTCAGCAGCAGCTTAGCAGCAGATCAGCAGCTGCTCAGCAAACTGCTCAACAGCACCTCAGCATCAACTCAGCAGCTTTGCAGCAGCATCTTAGCAGCAGCACAGCATCACCTCAGCAACAGCTCAGCAGCTGCTCAGAGAACAGGTCAGCAGTAGCTCAGAAGCAGCACGACAGTAGCAGCAGTTGCAGCAAATACCTGCACCACAGCAGCCGCATAACCAACGTGACAAGAGCAGCAGGTGCGGAGGTGCTGCTCAGCTGTGGAGAATCGGCACTACAACCCTGTAGCAGTCTTCGCACCACCGTCTGGTGGTGGTCGCCGTCACGCTGGCGCACTGGGAGGATCTCGGTGGCGACTCAGGGGAGAGCTCGGCATTACAACGCTCGGTAAGCCCTCCCTCCCCTGGTGCCTCTGGGGGGATTCAGCAGCCGCACTCAACTTGGCGTCAGGACGCGCTAGAGCTCGCTCGCACCTTCACACGTACCGCATCCGCCATGATAGACGCGGCAGCTGCAGCTGCTGCCACCTTTGCCGCCGCAGCTAGAGCAGCACGTGCCCCTACATCAACGTCAGCTGGCCGCGCCGCTGAGTCCTACACTGAGGCGGCCGTTGTAGCTGGACCGTTGGCTGTGGCAGCGGCTGACATTGGGACACAGCTAGCGGCAGGTGCATCATCTGCGGCCTCTGCAACAACTTCTACAGCTTCTGCCGTATCTGCTGCAGCTACGGCCATTCGCACCTCCACAGCCGTCGCTATTGCAGCATCCGCATCTGCACCCTCTGACATCACCACACTCGTCACGGCGGCCGTCGTTGCAGCGGCGATCCTTCCTACCGTTGGTGCCGCCTTCACCACAGGCTGCCTGGCACTGATTGTGCCGGTTGCATCTTGCGTCTCTGTGCTCTCCGCTGCAGTTGCTTCTATTGTCCCGCTTGTTCTTGCTCTCTTGCGCAGCCCCTCACACGCCTCGTGAGGTCTCCTTGTCTGCATCTCCCTTCTCCCGTCCTCTGTCTCTTTTCTCTGCGGTGGCTTGTATGTGTGATTTGGGTCGGGCTGTCTTGCAGCACATATTCATAGTGCCTAAGGCATTCCCAGTTTTCCCACGCCCACTGGGGCGGGGGAAACTCTGCCGAAATTTCCTCGGCAGGGCCCATTAGTCGTCGCCATGCCTGGTGACGACGAGTCGGTCATAGTAGACCTTCAACGCCAGCTGGCCCTCGCTCGCGACGCTTAGCGTGATGCTGAAGAGCGTCTCAAAGTCGCGAATGACAACCGCGCCGCCTTCGCAGATGAGGTGGCTGCGCTTGTGCTCAAGCGACTGCCTGCTGCCTCTGTCCTGCCCGCTGGCTCCTCTGCCGGCGCCGGTGCCGGTGTCTCTTCCACCCCACCTGGTGCTAACTCTGCTGCCTCTAACCCTACTGTCACCCCATCTGCTGTCTCTCCTGCCGCAGTCTCCCGCCAGCATGACTTCTTCTCCTAGCCTCCTGTCTTTTCTACTGGACTTGCTTTCTCTTCCTGGGAGACCCGGTTTAGTGCATGGGTCCAGGGAGAACGTCTTTGGGAATACTACTTCCCTGCCACACCTTCCTTCACCCCTGTCGCTGACGAGTCTGCTCGCGCTGTCCGCGCCCTCATTGCTGCTGCCCTTGAGACACTCGTCGACGAGGTCGGCACCTACAATGCTAACCCCGCTGTTCAGCATCTGGCTGACCCAGTCGGTGCGTACACCATGCTTCGTCGGCGCACGACAGTCACAGGTTAGGCGGCACAAAGTGCTCTCACCATTCAGTTCAACACGCTCTTAATGCGAGCGGACGAGTCGGCCGACGCCTATTGGGCACGCGGGCTCAAGCTGCTTCGCGAACTTGATAAGGCCGCCCCAGGTCAGCTGTCAGCTGTGCACACCATGGTCAACGGGTTAATCCCCGAGCTGTCCGGCCTTCTCCGTGATGTCAAAGCAGACGAGCTGCAGCGTCTTGCCTCCCAGTCTGTTCCACCCGATTCTCCTCTAGGCGTTGGTGCCCTCTAGGACTTTGTCGTTGATAGGCTTGCAGCATGGTCGTCGAGCCTCCAAAACAAGCGCCTTCATCGCACTGCAGTCGCAGGAGTGGCCGCCGTCTCCATCGCCACCTCCACTTCTTCCTCCGCTGCTCCATCGCCCTCGTCTCCATCGCCTTCTTCTTCCTCCTCTACCTCTACGACCACGGCCCTTGCCTCCCAAGGTTCGTGGATGTGGACGCGGTCGTGCGCAAGGCAAAGGGAAGAGCAAATCTGCTACGCCGTCTCGTGTTCCTGGTGAGGTGGTGTGCTGGAACTGTGGCTCCTCTGAGCACTCCGCTCGCAAGTGCCCTGCACCCCCTGACAACGTCCGCCTCGCACGCGCCATGCGTGCTCACTGGGCGCGCACCAGCAGGCCCTCCTCTTCTTCTCCCGGCGTCAGCTCGAGCTCAAGCTCCAGCTCTACTTCGTCTGCTAGTTCCTCCCCAGCTCAGGCCTACTCCACCACCGGTGTCCCCGGCGTCCATCCGCCTGTCCTCTACCCTTGGGGCTGGCAGCCGCCCTATGGAGCGCCCGCTTTTGCGGGCCCACCTTCCTCGGCCTACGTCCCTCCTTCGTGGTTCGCCTCTCCCTCCAGTGTGCCTGCTCCATCGTCTACAGCCTCCATCGACAGCGAGCGCCAACTGGAGCAGTCTCTCCTCCAACGTCTTCACCTTCGTGATCAGGGAGGTGAGAGTGTGGCTTCGTTGGCCAGAGGTCTTGCCTGTCAGACTGACACCGTCCTTCATGGGGACCCCCCCGGTCACATTCTTGGGTTGCCGTCCTCGTCTGTTCCTTGGGTCAAGCACTGGCAGTCTGTCGTTCTCCCTCGTTGTCTTGCTGCCTGTGACTCATCCCCACCCTCCGTCGGCATTGTTGCCACCTGTGGTGTCCTTCCCAATGTCCGTGTCTCTGGTGGCTTCTGGGTCCTCGACTCCGAAGCCACCCATCACATGACCTATGTTCGGTCCGCTTTTGTCTCCTTGGGTCCTGTCGGCTCTGTTCGCTTTGTGCGCACTGGTTCCGGCCAGCTCCTTCCCGTCCAAGGCGTTGGTGTTGTCCGTTTTGTCGGCCCCAGTGGCGTATTGTTTCTGCTTGACATTCTGTTCGTGCCTTCGTTGGAACTCAGCCTGCTGTCAGTCACGTCCCTCAACGATCAGGGCATGGATTTTTCCGCTAGTCAGGGCGTGGGTACTGTCCGTCTTTGCTCTTCTCGTCGCGTCGTCTTGCGGGGGGTTAAGTGTGCCAAGCTGTATCGTGTTCCCCTTCATGCCCCCTCTGCACCCGCTGTTGGCTTGTCCCTTGCTCACATCGCACCTTCCCTTTCTCCAGATGATATCCAGCTCTTGCATCGCCGTCTTGGCCATGTGCACACTGATGCTATCAAAAGCATGCTTCGCCTTCAACCCGCTCTTGGCTTGTCCCCTTCCACCTTCCCCGCGCCATGCCCATTTGATTGCCTGGACTGTGCCCAAGGCAAGATGCATCGTTCGCCCTTTGCCTCTTCGGACTCCCAGTCCGCTCACCCTCTCGATCTTGTTCATGCCGACGTCATGGGACCTCTTCCCCATGACTTTCGTGGGGGGGTCGGGCGTTACGTCCTGTGCCTTACTGACGATTTTTCCCGTTTTTGTTGGATCTTTGCTCTTTGTCAGAAGAGTGATGCTGCTGTTGTCCTTGCGTCGTTGCTCGTTCAGGCTGAACGTGCGTGTCAGCGTTCACTGCGCATCTTTCGCAGTAATCGTGGCGGTGAGCTCCTTGGGCCCACCGCTCGATTTCTTGAGTCCCAAGGGGTGTGTCTGGAGACTTCGGCTCCTTACACACCTCAGCAAAACGGAGTTTCTGAGCATTGGAATCGGACCCTTGCCGATGGCGTCCACACGCTTCTATCTGAGTCTGGGCTCTCCCCTCTCTTTGCCTTTGAGGCCATGAGCTATATGACCTGGGTGTGGAATCGTGTCCCTCACGGTCCTCTTCCCCGCACCGTGACGCCCTTTGAGCGCTGGTATGGCTCTCGTGCTAACCTCCGCCTGGCTCGCGTCTGGGGTAGCATTGCGTCTGTCTGGCTCCCAGAAGATCTCTGCGACAGGAAACTCTCCCCGCGTAGACGTCTCTGCCCATTCTTGGGCGTTTCCTCCCAGTCGAAAGCCTGGCGCTTCTGGGACTCAGAGCGCCAGCGCGTCGTTGAGTCTCGCGATGCCTTGTTCTTCGAGTCCGTGTTTCTCCGTGACCTCGATCATCACTCGTCCGCTGCCTCCCTGCTTCCGCTCTCTCGGTTGCGGGGGGAGGTCAGCCCGGCAGTCCCGTCTGCCCCTGCCGTCTCTGCTATTGTCCCGTCTCAGCAGCCTTCACCCTCGAAGCGTTCTCCAACGGCCGGCACTGTGACTCTACCATCCTCTGACGCCCCTCCGTCGGTGTCGTCTAGCTCGCTTGGAGCTCCGTCATCCCCTGTGGTGTCCTCACCTGAGTCCCCATATGCTGAGTCCATCTCTCCCGCACATTCTACTGCGTCCCCATCCAGTCCACTCACTCCAGTCGTACCCAGTCCACTCAGTGCTCCTCCACGCCCTGCCCCCATTGAACCTTTTGTTCGTGGTGGCCGCCTGCGTGCGCTTCCCTCTCGCTCCTCTGGTTCTACAACGTCCTCTGTTCATCCTTCGCAGACCTCGTCTGGACAGCTCCCAGCGATACCTACTGGTATGGATGCCTTGGGTCTAGCCACAGGAGTTGTGCATCCCAACTCTGTCCTTGGGTACACACTGCTCACATCCGAGCACGAGCGTGCGCTCGAGACCGCCATCCTTGGGAGCATTGCCGAGTGCAATGCAACGGTCATCGCCCCACCGCCATCGCCTGACCCGACCACTGTTCGCCAGGCACGGGTAGCACCCGAATCCCAACAGTGGGAGGCTGCCATGCAGGACGAGCTGAGAGCCCTGGATGACCACGCCGTATACGAGCTGGTCGATCTCCCACCAGACCGCAAGGCGATCGATGCCCGCTGGGTCTTCCGTCGTAAGTACAAGCCTAATGGCGAGCTCGACAAGTACAAGGCTCGACTTACGGCAAAAGGGTTTTCCCAAGTCCCCGGCGTTGACTTTGACGAGATTTTTGCTCCCGTCGGACGCTACACCACAGCTCGAGCCCTCCTGAGCCTTGTCGCACACCACGACTGGGAGCTCGAGCAGATGGATGTAAACAATGCCTTTTTGCACGGTTGGCTGGATGAGGAGATTTACATGGTGCAGCCTCCAGGGTTCTCTGACGGCACCAATCGAGTTTGGAGACTGCGAAAGGCCCTCTATGGCCTCAAGCAGTCACCACGGTGCTGGAACCAGGAGATCACCTCCACCCTGGAGAAGGGAGGATATCGCCGGAGCACGGTGGATCCCTCCCTCTTTGTCACTCCACGGTTGGCGCCCTTTGCTGCCATCCTCGTGTATGTCGATGACCTGCTTATTGCGTCCCCGAGTCGCGAAGCTGTGTCAACTGTGAAGTCCCTACTGCAGTCCACGTACAAGATGAAGGACTTGGGTCCAGCTCGCGTGTTTCTTGGTATGGAGCTTGAGCATGACCATGCTCGTCACGTTCTGCACGTCCACCAGGTCGCGTACGTCAGGAGCCTGGGGGAGCGCTTTGCCTCCCTGCTTGATTCTGTCCCCATTGCCTCAACACCGATGACGCCTGCCGGGCAGAGGTTGTTGAAAACTCTGGACGTGTCGAAACTGGGGGAGACGGTGGACGTGACCGACTACCTGCGAGTCATAGGGTCTCTCATGTACCTTGCCACCACCACCAGAGCAGACATAGCCTTTGCTATAAACTTCCTTGCGCAGTTCTCACAGTCGCCACGTGCACGGCACATGGAAGCCGCACCATGTGTTGTGCGGTATGCGCTCTCCACTGCCCGAGTTGGTCTATGTTACCGGGCGCAGCCGTCAGTGGTCGTTGATGGGTACACTGACAGTGATTGGGCGCATGACACGGATGCACGTAGTCGCACTGGCTATGTCTTCCTTGTTGGTGGGACTGCTATCTCCTGGAAAAGTGGCAAGCAAGGTTGTGTTGCACGCAGCTCCAGTGAGGCAGAGTATGTTGCCCTTGGTGCTGGAACCTGTGAAAGTGTCTGGTTGTGCCGTTTGTTGCAGCAATTGCTTGTTCCCATTCGCTGCATCACCTTGCGTTGCGACAACCAAAGCACAAAGGCTATCGCTGAGCATGATGGCATGCATCACACTCGCACACAGCATATCAATGTGGAACATCATTTTGTGTGTGAGCGTGTGGCTGCAGGCGATGTTCAGATTGTGTGGGTCGACACCCGACAGCAACGTGCAGACTTCCTCACAAAGGCACTTAGCAGCAATGTCTTCAAGGCAGCAATTTACGCTGTTGGTCTGTTGTGTCCTCGTGATCCTCCTGGTTGATCTGTTGTGCCAGTGCCTGTGTACAGTCTTGTGTCGTGTCACTTCTCGTGACGTCAGTGTAGTGCCTGTTGTGCCATTGTGCGAGTCGGCCGTGGGTCATGGGGGAGTATTGGGTTTGGTCAGTACCACACGGTGACCTCTGGCCTCGTTGCTCACTCACCTCACTGACGTAGGTGAATAACTGGAGAGAGGCAACCCCTGCTGGCTGCTACGCCATGGTGGCGTGACTTCACAGCGAGTCTCACAGCCGGGCATCAACCAGGCATCAAATCTCACGTGTCTCTGGCTGGCATGCATTTGTGTACACATTTACGTCGGGTTCATACTCTGGCCTATTCTTTGGCCTTGCTTCCCTCCAGTGACCTAGTTGACATGTTGCAACTTTTAGTGGGTAGTTTAGTTCAGTTTAGTGAACTTGGGAGTGAGCGTGCAAGATCGAGCTCGCTGCTCGCTCGCTCGCTCCCCCCCACCGACGGCTACCACCTCATTGCCTGTTACCCGTCGTTTGTCTCACTAACACGCATCTAAACTTCCACGTTAACACTCTTGCTCGCTTGGTGTCTTCCAAGCCTCACCCCAGCTGCTACTTACTTGTCTAGCGCAGCAGCCTACAGAGACCTGCCACGGAGGAATTTTGGGGTGTTGATGATCAGTTCATTGGCGGTTAATCACACAATAATCACCGCGTAATGCAGCCAGGGAGAGGCGGACTCGTACAAGATAGCGAGCACTCGCAGAACTCTCGCAACAAATCGCAACTTCGCTACCCGCCAATGGATGCCTGAAGCACTAGCAGCAACAGGGTGTCGGTTCAAGCCCGGCGGAAACTCCTCGGTCGCACGCCGTTGGGGGTGCTCTTACAACCTGCCAATACTCTCGCTCTACAATGTCTGTGCTACCCCCATTCTGAGAATGATGAATGCACTGCCCCGATTCTGAGAAGAATGACCAGGTCGCCCCCACTTTCGGTACTCAGGGTCATTATGGCTTGTGTTATGAAGAAAGGAGCGTAGAAAGTGAACAGAAAACATTTCCGAGGCAGGAAAATTTTGAGAATTACACACACTTGAGTTATTTATAATTAGCAGTAAGTGTACTCCGATGACAAATGTTGATATGATCGAACATACATCTACAAGTGTCGAGTTCTGAATGGTGCATAGTCAGAGTCGTTGGTTCGATCATCAAGCGACCCATGTGGAGTTGTTTCATGAGTGGTCGAGTTCGAGAAGCTCCTCCCCGAAATCGGGGAGCTTCGAGGATCAACTGCGAGAATGTGAGATGCATCAATGTACATCTGTTTATGTCTTGATGTAATGAGAAGTCCACCGAAAGTTCCTCACAATTATTTCTTGGATTCTTGAAAGTAGTTGAAGTTGTCAGAAGATGCGAAAAGGTTCATCGGAGGGCGAGGGCAATTTGCCAAATTGCCCTCGTCTGTCAGAGCAAAAAATCAGGGTTTCGACGTGTGGTGAGCTATTTTTGTAATGAAAGAAATGCCTACTTGGGAGATTAGGGACTCATGTACGTCTGGTACGTAACACTTCCCCCCCTTTTAGCTACGACATCCGGGCGCCCTCTGTGATGTGGCCCAGGTGACGGCGGTAATAACCGTTGATCAGGTGATCGACCTCTCGGAGGTTCTCGTAGGGTTCCCAACTATTATACGCGGCATCGTAGCCGTGCAACTTGACAAGATATCATGTTGTTTTGTCACGCCATCGATGGTCAAGGATGTCCTCTATCAAGTGTCCTTGTCCACTTGTACCAGTGGATGGGGAGGGACATCCCTGCCGGGGAAGTTCTCTCCGCGGTCTCGGTAGTGCTTGAGTCTGTTGATATGGAACGCTGGATGAACTTGCATAGTGTCCGAGAGTTTGCCTACGTTTGATCTCTCAAACAGTCCCAACCACCAGGTTTTGGGTTTCTAACAGTGGGCTCCGCGAATCTTGATGTTGGCCGAGCTAAGAAGGACTTTGTCGCCAGTGGTAAAAACATCATTGTTGCGATGTCGGTCACCTGCTCGTTTCATTGTTGCTTGTGTCTTCGCGAGTGTCTGTCATGTTTCATCCCACATGGTAGAAAAGTCACAGCGTTGGACATCAACCGCGGGAATGTTGCTTTGGAAGCCCTGCTTGTGTGGCGGGAAGTTTACCATACACCACTTTGAACGGAGTTTTACCCATTGCGGTGGAGATCGCCGAACTGTATGCGATTTCGACGGTCGGGAGTTTTTTTGCCCTATTCGTCCCACGCGGTTTGCATTATGTGCAGAGAAGTTGTTCGAGCACCTGATTTCTCCGCTTGGTCCAACCTTCAATGTGTGACACGCCGTTGGAAGTTGGATCAGACTGTCGTAGCAAATCATAAGCTCGCGCCAGAAATGACTAGTGAATCGACCATACTTATTACTCATGATGGTTCTCAGCACGCCGTGTACACGTACGATGTTGTTGAGAAACAGCCGTGCTGTCCCTTCCGCGGTGACAGTGGTCGTCGTCCGAATGAAGTCAGAAAACTTGTTGACAACCACAAGGATAGCGTCACATCCCTCAGGTGTGACTCGTTATCCCATGACGAAGTCCATGGAGATGTCATTCAACGCTTCTATCGGAATGGGGAGCGGCTGCAGAAGTTCGGGTGGCCGTGTAGAATGAGATTTTTGTCTATGACACGTGTCGTAGGATTTGCAGAAAAAGGCCACGTCGGATTGTATCTTGTCCCACTAGTAGTATTTCGCAAGCTTTTTGCATGTCTTGTCTTCGCCGAAATGTCCACCCGGACTGGTGTCGTGGCACTCTTCAAACAGCATGCGGCGAATTTCATTGTTCGGGGGAACGACCACATGGCGAGTGAATCATTGCCGCCAATAGGGTGCGTTGTACCAGAATTTTGCCTTGTTTTATCCACCATGCTGGTCGTAGCCTGGTGTGAACAAGTGCTCGAGAGTCTCGCTGCAGCTGTAGCGTTTCTGCCTCAGCCATCAGATTTGGTCAGCGGCAAAGCATGTCTGCTGGGTTAATTTTACCTGGCCGGTACTCAATATTGTCTTCGAACCCGGATTCGAAGAACTCCATCCATCCAATTTTACGTCGATTGAGGTTTGCCTGCGACTTCAAATGTTTGAGCGTGTGATGGTCGGTGTGCACGATGCATCGACAACATTCAAGATAGAACCGCCAGGTCCTAAATCCATGTACAATTGCCCATATCTATTTCTCGTATACGCCATAGTTGAGTTCCATTCCTCGCAGTTTTTGTGACATGTATGCGACCGGTTGTTCTCCGTTGCCATGGTCTTCTAGGAAGACCATTCCCATGGCTCGATGTAAGTCGTCTGTAGCCATGACGCAATCGACCATTGGATCGGCTAATCGTAGGGCCAGCGCCAAGGTCACAGTGTTCCGCAAAACAGTGAACGCTTCTTGTTTGTTGTCTTCCCACCGCCACTCATGCCCTTATCGAGTGAGGTCAAAGAGAGGCGCTGACACTCAGGCATCATCCCGTACAAAATGTAGGTGATAATTGTAAAAGCCGAGAGAAATTGAACGTCTTCAACATTGGTCAAAGTCGGCCAATCAGCTACTGCTGCCACTTCTTTCGATCCATGGCGATCCATCCGCCGTTGATGACGTGACCCAAAAACTTGATCGAATGGCGACCGAAGTCGCACTTCGAGATTCGTCCAAAACATTCTCAGTGTAGAACTTAAAACAAAACAAAAAAATATGTCCATCGTGATCTTCCGGGGTGCAATTGTACACGAGAATGTCGTTGAGGTACACCATCACAAAATCGTCGCGGAATGTTCAACACCGCCATGAACGTCGCCGTGGCATTTGTAAGTCTGAACGACATTACCATGAAATCGAAATGTCAATAGCGAGTTAGGAACACTGTCTTCTCAATGTCGGCGTCTGCCACGTGAATCTGGTGACAGCCGCTGCGTAGGTCGATTTTGGTGAAAATCCGGGCCCTTCAGAGTTGGTCAAAACGTTCGTCGGCTCAAGGGAGAGCATAGCACTTCTTGATGGTAGCGTCGTTCAACGCCCGGTAGTCCACGCACATCTGCATTTCGCCAGTTTTCTTTTTTCACAAACAGTACATGGGCAACGTTCGGTGATGTGGATGGGCGGATGAACCCCTAGCCGAGCATCTCATCGACCTACTTTTTCAGCTCTGTCAATTCGTGATTGCTCATCCAATAGGCCCCTCGAACTGTGGGTTGGCTACCTGGTTTCAGCTCGTTCGATGGTGAATGTCATGTTGAGGTGGTAGGGTTTTTTGCAGTTTGCCGGGGAAGATGTTCGCAAACTCTTGCATGAGTGTTGCGAACTCTTCGGGTACCATCACAAACTCTGTTCATGGCGATGAGGCCGATGAGGCTGATGAGGTCGATGAGGTTGATGAGTCATTTGCTGCCATTAATGCTTCCTCCATTTGCTCGAGATGCATGAGCCACTCATGAATTCCTCATCGCTTGTAGTGTTTGGCCACGTTGATCGGTATTGGTTGCACAGGTTGTTGCTTTTCGGCTACCTCGACTTCCTCTGCTACTTCCACCTTTGATGTTTCTGCTGTCGTCTTCCATCCCACACATGTGAGTTGTCCCTTGGCGCCGTCAATTTCCACGTAAAAGTCGCCGCTCTTCCAGTCAACCTGGGCATTGTGTCGTTACAGGAAACCTCATCCGAGAATGATTTTGTGGTCACTCATTAGATATGACCTCCAGACTGTTACATCCCGCACATCTCCCACTTGTATTCATAGTGGCTCTTGGATTTTTCGTATTTGTAATCTCCTGTCGACGGTTTTTCCTTTGAATATCCTTGATTTGGTTAGCAAATCCAGCTTGCGAACCATGTCATTGCTTACGAAACTATGAGAAACTCCTCCATCCAATACTACTGGTACCGTTCCACGACTCTTGCAAACTCGGGGTTGCACTTTTAGTAGTACCACTTGTTGGTTGTCCTTGTACCCCTCGTCGAACATTGCAATCTCAAAAACCCTCTGTGATGTCGTAGGTCGTTCAGATGGTCGATCATTTGGTGTAGATTGCTCCTCACGGACAAGAGTCGCGCCTTTCACTCTCGCCCTTTGCCATTTCCTAACTCATTTTTTCTGCGACTTGCCCCCATTTTGGGCTGCTGCTTGCTTTGGAAGTTGCGAGCAATTTGACGCACTCTTGCGCAGTTTTAGCAAGTGCGCATATCTCTCTGTCTGATGGCATCCACTTTCATCGGAGTCGAGGAGTCCCCGGACTGACTCTTTTTGTTCCCACAATAATTGTGGTTGGGAGGTCGCCAGCCGTACGATCCCTGCATCCGAGTGCTGTAGTCGGTGCTCTTGATCCTTTCTACTGTTGTGACCATCCATGTTAATTCATTTTGGATGCAGAAAATGTCAATCAATTGCCAAATTTATCGCTTAAGGCCGTTTTTGTTGTGAAAAAAGAGCGCGTTGGGGGCGATGTCTGCACTAGTGATGATCTCGCATAACCTCTGCCTATACTCTGCCTCGCCATACTACTGTTGGAGATGCTGGAGCTTGTACAAAGCGTCAAGCTTTTCATTCAGCCATCCAAATCTAGTGAGTATTGTGCGCAAGAATTCATGTGAGGCGGTTGATGGCATTAGAATGTCTTGCCATTGCCAATTTGTATGCTCCAAGGGTAGAATGCTTGCAGTCGATGATGTAAAATGGGCGCCGTTGGCCGTTGATGAGGCCTCGCGGGTCTCCCGCTGCCGTTGGCCGGCTTTTAGATCAGACCAAAAGCAAGGCCGCGAGGTCAATCCTTTTTATCGTTGTTGACCCTAGGAGCAGTGAAGTACACCTCCTCAATCGTTAGCTACATCCGAATCTTTGGTCCCTTGAAATCTGTAGGATCGAACGGTTTGGGAGGGTCCGGACGAATCTTGGGTTCGATCGAGAGTCGGGTATTTCTCATGACGAGTACCACCTCTTGTGCACTTGCATTGCAAAGAGCCTCCATTGCGATGTTGAGTTTTTGGAGCCAATGGTTGTTGATCCTCCCGAGTGCGGACATACGATTTGCCAGTTTTTCATTCATCCGCGCCTGTTGTCCGATGCCACCTGTAGTTCCGGCTGTCGTTGTCGAGGTTGCCGGTAGGAACGGTTGGTTTACTGCCGTTGGGTAGGCAACCGGATTGGTCATTGGAGCCGTAGGGGTTGATCCAGCTGCCGCATAGCCTGCCATGCCAGCGTTTGCTGCCGTTTCAAGGTTGGCGTGCATAGGCATGCTCTGCTCCTCCATCGCCAAAGTCGTCACCAAAGAACCGTTCTTGGTCGTTGGGTGCGCTCGCCCGCTTCACGTCATAGTCGCAAAGTCTGCTAAATCTTGACATGCAAGATGTGCTGACGGCTTGTGCGAGGTATTCCTTCAAAAATTTCAAGTAGTTGGATGCTTCTCTAGCACCTATGCGCTCTGAGACCAAGTGTTATGCCGAACGGCAAGTAGATGGTGGACATGTAGAAGTTGCGAGGGATAACAGGATTGAGAATTTGGGACACTTCAGCATTTCATAATTAGAGTTATGTATATTTTGATGACACGTGTCAAATTAATCAAACACACACACACACACACACACACACACACACAC
>SZWC01007613.1:64373-92938 GCA_023375785.1 Penium margaritaceum | reverse complement strand
CACACACACACACACACACACACACACACACATATATATATATATATATATATATATATATACACTTGTGTATAGCTGTAAGTGTATTTTGATGATAAGTGGTAAAATGATCGAACATATGTATACGAGTGTCGAGTTACGAATGAGGCATAGTTGGGGTCATTGGGTCCATAGTCGAGCGACGTGTGTGGAGTCGTATTGTGAGTGGTCGGGTTTGAAAGGCTCCGCCGAGAAATCGGGAAGCTTTGAGGATCGACGGCGAAGAGGCGAGATGCATCTCTATAAATCTAGATATGTCTTGATGCGTTGAGAAGTCCACCGAAAGGTTGTGATACTCCTTTGGTATATTATCAAAAGTGGTCAAAGTTGTTAGAAGATGCAAGAAGGCTCGTCGTAGGGCGAGGGTAGTTGGTCGAATTGCCCTCAACCGTCACAGCAAAAAAAATGAGTTTTCAACGTGCGGTGGGCTATTTGTGCAATGACAAAAATGTCTATTTGGGAGATTGTGGACTCGTGGAGGTCTGGTATGTAACAGCTAGGATTTCAAGTACTGATGAAATGATATCAACGTCTTGTCCCCAGTTTTAAAGGTGAGGGCACGGTGACGATGATTTTTTGAATCACACATTGGTGAAGATAAGTTTCAATGAAACCATGCCGTACATCATTCTGGACACGTGGTCCGGCGTGTCCTCCATCCAGACTTGGTTGAGGTTGTCGCCGTTATGTTTAGAAGTTCCGGAGTGCACGTCTGATGATCGTAACATCAGTGTAGAGTAACCTACATTTTGTGCTTCAGAAGTCGACAACATAACGTTTATTCATCTTCCTCTTAGCTTCTAAGTATTGACGAGCTAGCTGCCACCTCTTTTCGCATTGTGTACAGCGCAATGGTTCATCGTGGACAATATGATTTGATGATTGTCTATGTTCCATATCAAAGCAACACCTAATAAGCGTGAATGAGTGTATTGCACGTACACAGCGGCCACAGTGGCATGACCTTTGACCAATGCGTGAACGCCTATGGTCTTGCATGGCAACCACCCCCCCCCCCCTCCACCAACCAAGGTTGAGTGACCTGACGTCAGGTCACTACGCGCATTGGAGCTGGCAGGTGTCTCTGTCGTTTTTCATTTTACGTTGCATGTTGCATCGTCGACGCCTGGGTAGGTCGGACGCCCCTGAGCCGCTCTCACCTTGTGCCCATGGCGCTGGCCGGCATTCTTGCACCGGGTGAGTCTAGGGCATGGGGGCATGGTACATATTCAATCTCCATTTTTATCGCCAACATGCCCTCATTCTGGCCAGATGGTGGCTTCAACGCCACTTGATTCACTTGATTCATCGAGCGTACACCGGCAAACCGTTTCGCCACACGAAGCGTTCGCAAGCAAATGTCGCCTGGACCCCAGTACCTGGATCCGCTGATGGCCGACCCAACCGACAATGTTGACCTTATCCATTTCCGGTCATTTGCTGAGTGGGATGAATACATGAGAGAGCATGATGAATGGGAGGCGCGACAAGAAATTGCGCTGTTCGCATCCATGATCCCCGGGTCCCCCAACCCAGGACCTGTCACATGCAAAGGTGAAAAAAGTAGTGCGAGTCGGTCCGGAACGGTACTACTTGCCCAGTGGTATGTCCTACATGCGTGATGGTAACGCGCCATGACCCGTCCTTAGTCTGGTTTACAGTGTCTTCTAGGTGAATGTTCCACATGACTTAGTCAAAAGTCGAGCAAAGAACACTGCACACCCCACAAAAACAGTTGTCGCAGAATCGTAAGCCCTCATCGTGACATTGTGCCACTCTCCCTACATCTCTATACAATTGATCTCAATGCATTTTTTGCGTTGGCATGCAGGCTCCTCAGATAAGGATGACAACGGAGATGGGACATAGTTCTTGGGAGGCATGGATTTCCAAACCATGGAAGCGTGCCGCCGTGCCATCGAAGACTATGCAGTCCAACAGCAATTCCTATTGAAGTGGGAGAGGTTGGAGCCCGGCCAAATAGTGGTGTGATGCCTCAACCGGAAAAGCGAGGGGTGCGAGTGGGTCATCCGTGCCCGCATGTCCAGCAGGTCCCACAGCCATGTGGTGTCGTCATACGTGGACGGGCACAAGCTCACCCCCGGCTTGACGAAGGGAAACCCGGCTTGAATGACCAAGTGGGTCCTAAGACGCATCTGAGACACGGTGGCCCGAGACCCTACCACTGACCTAAAAGCTCTTTACTCTGTCGTCAAAGCTGTAACCCATGAAAAATTTGGCTGCCAACTCATCTGAAGGGCACGTGACAAGGCACAAGAGGAAGTTATGCGGGAAAATTCAACCTTGTGGGCCCTCTTTCCCACGTGCCATGCCGAGGTGAGGTTACATGGACTGTACATTCATATCGCAACCTTTCTCTATTTTTTGGCTGCCGGTTTCATCGTGTTCCCGCATGTTTGCGTACATGCAGCTCATGAGGGTGGACCCTAACACGATTGCATTCAATTAGCAGCAGAAAAAACGGTTTCACCGTTGTTTTGTGGCACCTGGGGCCTACCGCAAGGCATGGCCACACATGCGCCGAATCGTCACGTTGAATGGTACACAATTCGAGATTGGCTACAAGCAGGTGCTGCTCATTGCAGAGTTCTTCGACGCAAACAACACCAGCGTGCCCATGGTGTACGCCATTGTGAGCAAGGAGGATGAAGACATCTAGGGTTGGTTCCTACACTACCTTATCAACATGTACTGGATCCTGCGGGAGGGTGGCATAACCATAATCAGTGACCGGGATGCTAGTTTCCTGGTGGCCATGTAGCTACAGTTCCCTCCTGCAAACCACAAGTAATGTGCCTTCCACATCAAGGAAAACAATTGTGTGACGTGCAGCAAGATGGCATTCGAGATCTTCTGGAGCTTGGCACACGCCTACGAACGTGAAGAGTGTGACAAGTTGAGTCCGGAGCTGATGGAGACCAGCCAAAGTGCATACACCTATGTCTTTGGACAGGGTGATGAAGGCGGCATCCCTTTGCAATGCTGGAGCCACTTCCATGGTCCACCAGTGTGTGGAGGCCACACGACAAGTAATGCCGCAGAGTCACTAAATGCATGTATCATTGAGGCCCGTAAACTCTTCCCGTTCCAATGCTTTGTGAGTCTGTATCTATTCATCTAGAAGCTGTTTGCAACGGGAAGGAAGCTTGTACATGACATGAACATGGGCACCAGCCAGGAGAAGACGTGGGCGATGACACCTGGGAAGGCACTTCAGCACAACAACCTAGCGGCCCGAGACTAAGAGGTGGTGCACACCGGCAACCTGATGATGATAGTCACTGGGAGCAGGGCTGTGCCACGCCAGGTGGATTTTTGAATGCGTTAGTGCAGCTGTGGCCGCTACCAAGAGTTTGGCATTCCCTGTGTGTACACCTGTGCAGTGCTGCTAGAGAAAGGAGTGAGCCCGGATGGCTACATCGACATGGCGTATAGTGTGGCCGCGTGGAAGCAGTGTTACGACTACCCCATGCCGGGCATTAACCTAAAGGCATTGAAGTCAGCGCTGCCGGAAGCAGACTTTGAGGAGGAGCCACCAGGACCAGGGTGGCAGGAACCAGGCAAACGTGCAGTGGGTCGTTCGCAAGGAAGATACAAGCGGCGATGCAACCTGATATGTGCCAACCACATATGTGGCTGGTGTGGCGAGAAGGGCCACCCAATCGCACCAACACCATCGCAAATGGCTGCAGGACGCATGGTAGAGCTGTATGCACAGCAGCTTGTTGTAGCCACTGCAATAGAAGATGCCACAGGAGCTATCATTGCTACAACTAACGTGGTTGCAGCAGCTAGTGCAGACACTAAAGTGGCTGCAGCAACTAGTACAGGAATAGCTGAGGTGGACCCTGTGGACGGCAACCTAACTCAGGAGAAGACCGCTCATGCCAAGGGCCATAGTAAAGAAGAGGAGGATGAGGAGGAGTATGAGGAGGAAAGTACAGGAGAGGAGGAGAACAATGATTTCTTGGTTGCCAGCCCAGCTCTTGCGGATGATTGCACAAGTGACTAGACCGACTCCGAGACCTCAGACGAGGATTTGGACCCTGACAAAGAGACTAGGAAGGCAAGGCATAAGGCAGAAAAGGCGGCTTTCATGCGTGAGTATGCCATGGTCTGTGAGCTCATGCCCAAGATGGGAATGCCGGACCTAGAACTTTTCCCTGACTGCTGAGCTCTTTGAAGGTAACTAACTAACTTGCTCTTGTAGTATGTTTCTGAGTTAGCATTGCCTGGTCCCTATTCCTATAGTTAGCATTGCTCTTCCACATTCTTCCTACATCCTGGAACATTGTGTGTATTAGTATGCTTGCAGGTACACAAGGATTTCCTACTCATGCATGTACAAGCTTCCTCAAACACAAGACGACGAAGGTTGAGGAGGGGAGTTTCTGTTAGGGGGTGATTTATATTGAGCCGCAAAAATGTGGTGCCGAGTGATGATAGTCAGGCAGCATGTGGCCAAGTAGTGGAAGTGTTTTATGATGCAGTGGAGTGTGGAGATGCCTGCCCGTGTGCAGATTGTGATTTAATCCGCTGGGTGCACAACTTGCCAGTTTGTGCAAGAGTGGATTGCTTTGTGTGATCTCTCTCCATTGTATTCCATGTTGAAATGAAGCAACTAGTGTCTTCATCTGGATTTGTTTTCCAATTCCTTGTAATCTGTATTCGTTAGGCATTTCCATTGTATACAGAAGTTAGACTTCCATAATGTTGACTAAATGAATGTAACTGAATAGAAAGGGTAGCAAGTATTGTATACAATGAACATAACTATTCAATGTGTTGACATTCTGAACATTCGGAGTTTCTGATAATGAAACACATCTTGTTGCTACTTCACATTCAGCTGGGCTTGGTCTTGGATATGTAGCCATTCGAACATAGGACATTGGTTGTACTCTAGGACTATACATAGTCAAAAGTAATCTTAGAAGATTTTGGTCCACGTGACCTCAGTTATGGAGATAACATCATGCTGCCACGTAAGTTTGCTATGTACACTGGTTACACTCTAAGATAATAGATACTCAAAGTACAGTGATAGTGTTATGGCCAGAATGACTTCAGCTACACATAAAACATTACACTCTGACGTAAGTTCTGTCTGAAGCATACTGTTGAGAACAAACTCCTGCTTTAAACAACAAAGACTGGGGCAAGTATTAATGACTGTGCATGTTTAATTCCAAATTCAAGAGGAATTTGGGTACTCCAGACAAATTGATGTGAAATGATATCGTTGTAAGCCCCATAAAAAGGACAAGGTATAGAGGAAAAGACGAGGTCGTGCTTCAAATGGACGGTGAATGTAGGGCATTGTAGACATGACTTTGAGAAGAAAGTTGCGCATGCCTCTCAAAAGAGGGGGCAAGGTAGACATGAATTTCCTAAAAACGGTCAACAATAACGTGCGCACAAGCCACTACGAACTCGGTGGCTCGGACCATACCCATGACTGCCATGGCCTGGGACAGTTGGGGAGCCTACTACTTGGCATGGGCTTTTTCAAGTTCCATGCCATCTCTTCAGGAGTCACAGGACCTAAGGCCCATGATGGCAGTTCATGGCCCAACTCCCTGTTGTGTGCTACATACCGATCCCACTTGCCCTTGAATGCAACCCATCCCCGATGAGCCGTCATAGGTTCCGGTATAGGAGATCCCCACCCATGATGTTCCCGCCCGTTCAGTCATCCGTCGGTGTCCATGTCGATCCAACTTGTAGTCAAATTTTGAGGTTTGGTGGATACTTAACAAAGTGGACTGACGTGGAGGCATTTCACGTACATACGATAGTACCTGATCATAGTGCAAAACGGTGCAAAGAACAGGTTCCAAAGCCGAAATCTTCTTTTGTGCATGCCACAGTTTGACACACAAACCCGGTCCAACAACTTGTCCTATGGGTTGGAACGTGCTAACACGATATCAGCCGGGCACAATGTACTTGCCCCTGTCCACGTCAAAATGGACTAAACGCTTCATAAGCTTGAGTGGCTGTTTGTCCATCGTGCAACGTTGGCACCATCACGGCGATGCACAGGCCCATATCCCCCGGCTAGGGCTACGTCCTCCCGTTGGACCGTCGTCCACTTTCAGCGGGTACTGCCGATGTGGACCAGTTCGTTGCAGTGGAGGACATCACCAATGCCGCGTCATAAAGTCTTGAAACCACAAATGAAAAGCAGAGAGTTTATAACGTTAAACCCGACTTGCAAACGTAGAGAAAAAAACATTCATATGAACGTGTTGTCGAAATTCATTGTAGGGTCCCGTTAGGTTCTTTCAGCGATAGCATGGTCACCGGGTGATAAGGCACAGACTCAACTCCGCCAACATCGAAATCCGTAAACCCAAAGCCTCGACAATGCGTTAAGAAAACTTGGACGATGTAGCCATTTTTTTAACATAGGGGCAAGATGGAAATTTTTTGAAAAATGGGGGCAACCTATCCCTAAGTTTTTCAAATGGGGGAGACGTAGCCATTTTTCTCAAAATGGGGACGCCTCAGACATGGTCGGCGGAAAATGGGGGCGATCGGGAATTTAGCCCTACAGTTGGACCATTGCGTTAGTTCTTGGGAAGGGGCAATTTTATAATCCTTCCCTTTTCCCTTGTTCTCTCGATTCACACTAAGTGGTGATATTTGGTTATGGGTAGCCCCATTTTTTGTTTGTTAGCGTTTCATAACCCTGTTTTCCAAATATAGGTTTCCGTAAGCCACTTATTGTGGTGCGAGAACTCTATGTGCCCCTAAGGGTCTTTTGTTGTCCATTCTGAATTTTTGTTTATTTCTATCTCTTTGTTAAACTTCTTGATCCGTTTTTCTTCCACGACCTTTTCCAAACTTGGTGGTTTCATGTTTCGAAATAGATAAGACCCTTGTAGAAGCTTTTGTTTTTTCTGGTGTTGCATCCCCTAGAAAGTTATCCATGTTTGGATTGAACTCGATGTGTAGCATGTTTTTCCTAAACCTATTCAACTTCTTCATGCATTACGTTCCACATGAGGACAAATCATTCATGTTGCATCCTCACAATGTCGGAGAACGTCTATGTTGTCATTTTGCAATTTTGTCACTTACCATGTATTTCTTTGGAATGTCATGCAATTAGTGTTACGTTCCAGACGTACACAAGTCCCTAATCTTTCTGAGTGATAATTTCTGTTATTACACATAGCCCACTGCACGTCGAGACCTCACTTTTCACTTGGAGGGTCAAGGGAAATTCGACCAACTACCCTCGCCCTCCGACGATCCTTCTCGCATGTTTTGACAATATAGACCACTTTCAAGAATCATCGACAGAAGTTTCACAGTTTTTGGTCGACTTCTCGACACATCAAGATATATCAAGATTCATGAAGATGCCTTTTGCATCTTTGCCGTCGATCTTTGAAGCCCGTCGATTCCTTGGCAAAGCTTCTCGATCCGACCACTCAAAACACGACTCCACATGCATCCCTCGACAAATGACTTGACGACCCCGACTACGTCTCATTTGTAAGTCGGCACTTGTATGTATATGTTTGATCATTTTGACACTTTTCATAAAAAGTACACTTGCCGCTAGTTATAAAATTTTTAAGTGTCCCAAAATCTCAAATTGTGTTCTGCCTCGCAACCTCATCTTGTTCACCATCTATGCTCTGTTTGGCATGACACTTGGTATCAGAGCGCAGCGGCACGAGAGAGGCATTTGGCTACCTAACTCATCAGGAGGACTACCTCGTACAAGATGTCTGCACATCTCGCACGTCAAGACTTTGCATACTTCACGATTCGACGTGAAGCGAGCAAGCGCATCCGACGACAAGCAGCTGGTCTTCAACGACAACTTTGGCAATGGAGCAGAACGTGCCTATGCACGCAAACCTTGAAGCGGCAGCAAACACTGGCATGTCAGGCTATGCAGAAACTGGGTCAATCCTGACAGATCCGACGACCAACCCGGTCACAGATCCAACGCCGGTAAACCAGACGTCCCTGCTGACAGCCTCAACGTCTGCAACGGGAATGACAGATGGCACTGGACGAAAGGTGTGGATGAACAAGGAACTGATGAACCGTATCTTCCCACTCAAGGGGATCAATAGCCATCTGCTCCAACAACTCAATGTTGTGATTGATGTTCTTTACAATGGAAGTGCACGAGAAGCGATGCTCGTCGAGAGAATAACCCAACTTTCGAACAAACCCATAATTTGTCTGGCCCCTCCCGAACCGTTCGATCCTGAAAATTCCAAAGGACCGCTGGTTTGGATGTGGCTAACTAGCTTGGAGGTGCACTTCACCGTTGTTAGGGTCAACAACGATCGAAAAAAGATGACCTCGTGGTCGCGCTTTTGCGTGGCATGGAATTAAGTTGGTAGTTTGACCTAAATGCCATCTAACGGTAGCAGGAGACCAACAAGGTCTCATTGACAGCCAATGACGCCCGTCTCACACTGTCGACCACAGGCGTTCTACCCTTGGAGCAGTGGCAAGACGAGCTGATGCCACCAACCAACCTGAGCGAATTCTTCTGCGGGATGCTTGTAAATTTTGGACGGCTGAACAAGAATTTTTACTCTAGGTACAAACTGTAGCGTCTACATCAGCATTCTAATGTGGCAAAGTACATGCCGAGATTCCGAGCGATACCACTGGAACAGACATAACCCCCAACAAACTCTGTTTTCACTACAACAACGGCCTCAAACGGGACATCCGGCGAGCGATCGCCATGTTTGACATCCAAAACGAACCTTCCCCCATCCCCCACACCCCCGTCCATGCTGCTTGATGTGAGTCACGTGCAACTGTCACACGTTGTGTAATGTACACCACCGTCATGTGTTGTGCGGAATGTACCGTTGAAGCACCATTTGTCCATGCTCATATGCAGCTACTTGCAGGAATAGGCTGAACGATGTAAAATCACCACGTTATAGGCAAGATATTGCAAAGAAACTTACTCATTCTGTTACTCGCCTTCACATTGTACGCAAACAACAAGGAAGCCACGGAATTTGAAAACATGATTAGAATAACAGAACCTCCAACCCTTCGCATGACTGAAATACGAGCTTCCATACTCGAAGTTCCCAATAGCTGTTGCACAAAACCTCCAACCGCGATCTCAAGTGACAAAGGCCGGAGGTTGCCACAGTGATTCCCACGACAATGATTTCGTGCTCAAAGGAATTTTGTGATGTTTTCGTGGCCCTCCTTTTCCACGGCTGCCGCCTAGACTGGACGCACCTTTACATTCATCCAAGAGCGTGCCCACAACATTTCTTCCAGCCAGAGAGAACAGGTTCAACACGACTCAATACAACGAGAAATTTTGCGGAACATTGCATGTGCCCTCTCAGACGTAACCTTTGCGATGTTCAGCACAAAGTTTTTTTTGTTATCTTGTGTATACTGCCGATGACGTGGCAGGTCCGTTTCAGACAGATTCTCACACATTTTTGGTTCAAAACGCTAACATTGTATCTTGCCTGTTTTCTGGTTGTACATTGTTGTGGACCGAGTCCCGCCGAGTGCCTCCATGATGGATTTCCATGACGTACTGCAAGGATTGGTAGGAAAACCATGTGTGTATCGAAACAAAGTTTGATTTTCACTGACGCCTTGAATTCCAATGACTACGATTGATGAAATTTTACTCTTTGGACAACTGAAGTACGAGCTCCTAGATTTGAATTGTTTAGTAGATGTCGCTAGAACAACAAACCGCAACCTCGCGTGAAAAATGCCGGAGGTTGCAGTGTCAATTTCTGCAACAATGATTGTGGGCTTGATGCACTTTTGCCATGTTGTTGTGGCCCTCCTTTTCTGGGGCTGCCACCTAGATTAGAAGCATGTGTACAAATTCTTCTAAAAACATTTTTTTGGTTGGAAATATGAGGTTCGACTCTGCTCAATACAAAACCAAAAAGAAGAGTTGTGGAATATCACATTTTCTTGCGGTGCATCACTTCATCCAAAGGCGGGTTGCGTTGATGCCAAGGAATCCCACACAACGCCAAACGTCGTATCCGACCGTGAGCTCTTTCCTAGGATAGGAAAACACTTAGAAATCCCGTTACCAAGGCTACTACTCTTACCATACCCTGTCTCAAAAGAATGGGTTTTCAAGTACCATGGAAGTCATTTTTTATCACAAAATACCCCGAGGGAGGAGGGGGGGTTCAATCCTAGAATGCCATTGATGACTTTTTAGTACTATGCTGCTCCTTGGTGTACCACACAAAAGCCAAGGATGCCCAGATGCGAGCGAGGTGCAGGTCAGCACGGTGGCCAAACCAGAGCTCATATGGTGTGATGTGGTCCGGAAGGGGACCGTGCGGTTCCAGACCCAAGTCATGTAGGCGAATCCTTAAAAAAACGAAGGACTCCGGGAGACCGCACTCAGACCACATAGCGCGAACCGCATCCTCCATGGTGCGGTTCCAGCGCTCAGAAACATCGTTCTGCTGAGGAGTAGCAAGAGCAGAGACCTGGTGAAATATCCCGTGCTCGGTGAAGAAGCTATCCATCTTGCCAAGATACTCGCCGCCGCGATCTGAGCAGAAAGTATGCAGCGTGTGGCCGGACTGACGCTCAGCCATCACTAGCCAGAGGCAAACCGCAAGAGTGGCGTCACTCTTCTGGCGCAAGCTATAGACCCACCGCATCCGAGTGAAGTCATCAGTCAGGGTCAGAACGTATCGGCCCCGATCGGATGGAGACTTGATAGGAAGAGGACCAAGAAGGTCCAAATGGATTAACTCGAGAGGGTGAAGTGCACGAGAGCGGGAGTCAGGGTAGGTGCAATGATGCATCTTACCCTGAGAGCATAAGAGACAGTCGGTCTTGGGCGGCTTCTTGAAAGAAGCTACGGTAAGACCGAGGGCGGGCTGTGTTCGAATGAGCTTTGACATAGTGTCGGAACCTACATGGCACAGACGGCGATGAAGCAATCGCTGGTGCTAAGGAGATAGAATGCCAGTGAAAAAAACATGAGCTGAAGGGGAGGGGGAGCAAGGAGGAGAAGTCCGAGAGACACGATACGGGTCATCCACAATAGAGGCACAAAGAACAATGGTAAGAGTGTCAAAAGCAGTCACAATCACGGATTCTGCAGTGTGCTCCAGAGAGAGTCCCATCAGTGTGCAAGCACGTATAGAAAACAAACTGAGCTCAAGGTCAGGCACAAACAGCACCTCAGAAAGATACAGGGGGCCAGACGGACCATCAAAACACAAAACCCCAACACCCTGGACTGGCAAGAACTGACTAGAGCCTGTGCAAAAGGAAAGAACAGATACAACGGGGCGGAGAACAACGAAGTCACTAAGACGATACGTCAGGTGATGAGTGGCATCGGTATCGATGATCCGAGTACCATTGGAGTCACGACTGGAGGACGTCACTGTACAACGGGCAATGGAACACTCGGCCTCAGACAGACGCTTGGCAGCAGGTGGGGAGGAACGGCGAAGGTCACAAAGGTGAGACTCATGAATCCAATTGGTACTATCAAGCCCATTGTCATCACATACCGACTGTGCCCCCCCACACAAGTCATCCCGAGCCACAAGAAGAGACAGACACATAGTATGTGAACCACCCGGCTGTGACAACACACTCGCACCTCCCTGAAAGCGAAGCGCCAGAAGGTGTCGGAGCTCGGCGATGGTGCGGTCACATGGGTCCAGGTCGTCGCTGCTCGTCAGTGGTGAAGCGTGAACTGCTGTGATCATGGTCGCCGCGTGCCCGGAGGAAGTGCTGCTCGACGTAGACTGTAGTGCATGCGCAGCCTGGAGCCCACGAGTTATCCGTGTCCAGTCGAGCGGCTGCTTACACTCGGTGTAGCAATGAGCGCCTCCAGAGTTGTAGCAGTGAATAGAGTATCCACTGCTACTACCCAATGAGGACTGCTGCTGTGACTGCTGCTGGCCCGAGCCGCGCCTCCGTCGGCCCTTCTTCCCCTGTGCTGCTGCCACGACACCCTGTGTCTGAGTCGGTGTAGTCGGGGTGGAAGAGCAAGAGGAGGACGTGACAGAGGATGGAGAAGGAGACTGCAGGAGGGGTGTTGATGGTGATGCGATGATTGTTGCAGCAAGGGGAGTTTCCTGATGAGCCACGGCTGCCTCACCGGCGGAAGTCACCTGGAGGATGAGCTGGTGCGCCTCGGGAAGAAGCTACAGTGATGCCAAAAAAGGCTCGAGCACAGAGTCGCTGTGCCTTGTGAAGATGTCTGTGTGCTCAAGGTAAATTCCGAGCATGATCGTGCGGAGTGTCCACAGCTGTATACCTCCTGAGGTCCTAAGGCGCGTGTAGATGCGCATGGCGTGGCGCCAGTAGTCGGCTGCATGCTTGGCAAGCCCCTGACAAAGGGAGAGAAGGTCACGAATGTGGGCGGCGCAGGTGGCGTGCGTCACCGCAACAAGCAGGGATAATTCCAGGTCTCAGCCATGTGTGGATCAGCGCCGGTGCCTATGCCGGCCTCGCCAAGGAACAAGCAGAAGTCGACGACGGTCTCGTGCGACATAGTGTAAAAAAGTCTGCGAATCACCCTAGCCGCTGTTAGCACCTGTGCTCGGTCTGTAGTCTGATACGGACTATGGTAGTAGGGCCACACTCCCTCTGAAGTGGCCCAAACCTGGAAAAGGATCTCCCAGCCGTCAAAACCGTCCTCGTTGACATATCATGGGGGTGATGTCTCGAAGTCCTTGGGTTGTGGCTCCCTAGGGAGAGGAACCACAGGCTTAGAAGGATGAGGGATGTGGAAGACATCAGAAAGAGGGAAGTCGCCGGGGTGGAGGTGAGATGACGATCGAATCTAAGGAAAACGAGATGTTTGTTGGGGTCGAGAGCTAGTCTGAAGCTGGCGAAGACGCTCCTGAAGCACATGAATCTCGGGGGAGTTGCCCTCCATGCCTGGCATATCTGAATCCTCATCAAAAGGATCAAGAGGTGGCGGGTCGCTTCGAGCTTCTGTCTCTGGTGCTGGAGCTCATTGCTGTGTAGAGGGTGCAACACCGGCAGCTCCCTCAAAGGTCTGTCGTGGGGCCGTGGACTGACCCCGAAGTAGCTCAATGAGTGTACAGATGGCGTCAGTCTGTTCCCGTTGCATGCGACGCATCTCGTCCTGCTGGTTCTGCAAGTTCTAAATAGCCTTCGAGCGTGGGCTCATGACCCCTGAGGAGGAAGAAGAGGGATCTAATATCCTCTTTTCCTTATCACTGGACGGAGCCATGTCACCGCTCATTATGGGCCGAGATGTCAACTTGGTTGGATTGCAAAAATGACAAAGTTTCTCAAGGAGTTGAGACGAAAGAAACTTTTGACTCTCTGACCAAAATTTTGACGAAGGAAAGTACTGACGTCAGCAGGTGGTTGCTGACGTCAGTATAACCTAATAACGGCAGCAAGAAAAATGCTGACATCAGCTCCCCTCCTTCCATTTTTTTAGACAAACCTTGCGGTTGTTGCCCCACTGCGCAAGGGGCGGCTGCTCCGTAGCAGCCACGCGGAAGCTACGCAGAAGCTACGCGGAAGCTCCACACCAGCTTACGCTTGGCTGCTGCTGCTGCGTTGGCACCTGCAGCAACAGTCGCATGGCTGCTTGTGCAGCTATGGCAGCAGCTGTGCACTTTTGCTGTGCTGCAGCGCAGCTGCGCGCTACTGTTGTAGCAACTACGCGTATATGCTGCTGCGTGCTACTGCCACTACGCGTTGCTACTGTGCTACTTTTGGTACTGATGTTGTATGCTGCTGCTGCTGCTGCTCAATACTACTGCTGCTGCACGCTGCTGCGACCCGCCGTCGGTCCCGCCGGTGCTACGTAGCGCTTCTGCGTGCTGCTCCTATTGCGTGCTGCTACAGTTGCCCGCTGCTGCTGCCGCGAGCTACTGTTGCTGTTGATAGCCGTCGCCTACCGCGTCTGTGGCCTGCTACCGCCGCTGTTGGCGCCAATGCCAGCAGCTGCTAGCGGCTACCACCTGATGCAGGTGTCACATGCTGTTGCTGGCGGCTGCTGCTGATGCACTCTCACGAGGGTGACATTGCCTGCACTCTGGTGTCATCGACACGTCCCTGTAGATCGGCAACAACAGTGACGCTCACTGTTGCTGCTCTATTGCGTCTATGCTGTGCAGCTTGGCGAGAAGTGTCTCACAGCTCTGATACCATGAGAGGATGCGTGGAAGCTTCCTAGCGACACAGCCACCAACTAGGCTTCAGTGCCAGGTCAGACGGTGACGACAGTCACAGGTCGTGCACACAACGGCAAGGGTCTGGCTAGGAGACACAAGGGAAAGTGTCAGAATGCTTCATAGTATTTGCAGAGAGAAATGACAAATGACAGGTCCATGCCATAAGTACCTGCTGCGGCGCATGGCGGGTGTCGCATGTGGCAGTGCGAGATCTATCCCAAAACCGGCCCAAAACCACTGTTTTGGCCGTAACTCTGTGCAAACATGTCAGAACGCTACGCCGTCTAAACCTGGATGTGCAGAATCACACGCCGGACGCTACGACCAGTCAAATGAATACATCCAACATCAAACAGCGGAAACACAATACAAAAACATGCAAATTGGGCCCACGGCCAGTCCACCAATAAACTCCTACGAACTACAGAAAAACTGCAGGAGGTCCCAGGCAGCGTCCAGAGCTCTGGAACAGTCGTCGGTCAGCACCAAGCTGGTAGTCCACCACGAGATGACGCACTGGTACCACTAGGGTCCACATCAGGGATGTGCATGAGTATGGACATGGCCGAATGGTCAGAGTAAACTGTACAGGTCAACAGGGAAGTCACAAATCACAACAGCCACCACCACTCAAGCAGATGTGGTCCTCTTTGTCAAATTCTTGGCTGAGTTTTCACAGCAGCCTCATTAGAGGCACCTTGAGGTTGCCCTGTGTGTTGTCCGTTACGTTTCCTCCATAGTGCTGATTTGTCTGTGCTATTATGCATAACCCTCGGTGGCAGAAGGATACATGGATCATGACTGGGCACATGACACAAATACATGTAGTCGCACGAGGACTGCTATCTACTAGAAGGGTGGAGGATAGGTATGTTATTGCTCGCAGCTCGAGTGAGGCCAAATACGTGGCACTCGATGTAGGTACGCACAAAACTGTGTGGCTTTACCGCTTGTTGCAAGAATTGTGTGTGCCTATCCGCTCCATCGCTCTTCACTACAACAATTAGATAACGAAATCATTTGTTGAGCACGACGACATGCATCATTATTGCACAAATCACGTAAACGTTGAGAATCACTTTGTACGTGAGCGGATTACTGCTTGAGAATTTCAAGTTGTTTAGGTCTAAACTCATAAAAAACATGCAGAATCTCAAGGCAGCTGATCATGCTAATGGTCTGCTGCACACTAGTGATACCCCACATTGATATTGGTGTGCCCTTCCCTTAATTGTGAGTTTTCGCTTACCACATGGATGTGTTGTTCTCTCTCATGTGTGTGCAGCCTCTTTGTCTGTGGGTCATGAGGGAGTGTTGTTCATGGGGTGTGAACACGTAAGTGGCCTCTTGACTCTATCCACACACACATACCATCGCTGCACGTCACTATTTTGAAGTGAAGCTCTCGGACGCAGCATCATAGCCCGCCTAGTGGATTAAATTGGAAGTATTTTAGGGCATGCAGGCCCATGCAAAAATGAACATGAGCTGTGTGTGTGAGTGCGATGCAAGAGAGGAAGAATTCGGCTGAGTCTGGAACGCTGAATACAAAAGACAAAGGAGAAATACAAATGAGCCCCTAGCGGGCTTAAGTAGGGGCGCCAGCAGCAAGCCGCACCGGGCCCCGTCACCCCCGCTGCACCCATTGCGTACACCACAATAAAGATAACAGTGGTCTCCTCGAGGCACAGGACAAGCTCTCCGAGAGCCCGGGTCTTGACCACCAAGAAAATAAGAGCAGTGCCAGAACATATCGGAATCAACGTCTAGACATCACACACGGATTTCCGAACATCGGAAGCACAAATGAAATCACTGCGTCTCCTCGTTGCATCGGTACAGTCCATCAGGTCCGCTGGTCTCAACCCATTGAGAAAACTCTCCTAGCTTTTGACAAGCCCACACGGTTGCCGGAACGCATCGACCGTGTCTCACCGGTGCTGTCGTAGGTGCTGGAGAAGTCTCGGTACAGTCCGAAGGCCCGTCCTGCCGTTACGCCCTCCTCTACCATATACAGCCAACGTGGATGTATGGATAACCCATCAGCGTCAGTGGTGACAGATGGAAACCACACAAACCAACACTCCCCCTGGCTGACATGGCCTTGCACGCGAGAAAAAATGAACAAAGGCATGGAACAACAACGTATGCCAAACCACAATCTGCACCTATCAACCACACACACACTCATCTGCTACCCATCTAAGGTCTCCCTAGACACTAGCACATCCTACCAAGTGTCTGGGTCTCAACCATGAGAGGAGTGATGCCCACACACACAAACCAGTGTAATGCACATCATACACATGTCAGACGACAAAATGGTCTCCTCGTGACACTGGTGGTACCAGTGCCCGGGTCTCGACCACTATGAGAAATCCAGCAGGTGTCTGTGTGTCAACCACAATAGCATCATCAATCAACACATATGATCATACAAGGTCTCCTCGTAACACGGGTGTACGTCACCACGTGTCTGGGTCTTGACCACTATGAGTAAACCAGCTGGCATGCACATTCCACACGTAGTATGGCCACACACAAGACACAGGACCCCATGGTCTCCTCATGACACTGGTGCAACCAACCAAGTGCCCGGGTCTCAACCAATAGAGTGCGGCTATAGTATGCACATAGCAGAGTATGGTTCTCTCACCATGCATCTCCCATAACGTCACGTCAGGTCGAGGTCCACACAACACTCCCCCTGAGCAGATGAACCTGGTGGCGATGTCCTCAATGGAGATACTAATGCAGTAGCTGAAGAGATCCTGGGCGATGAATCATGTGGTCTCTAGATCATATAGAGATAGCTCCCCCTGTCATGTACGATTCGGCTCCCTCCCTCAAAGAAAAAGTGGTGTCTCCGGCTACGACTCCTCATGTCGCACTTCCATCACCTGCAGTGTACCAGTCCTTGCGTGACTACCAAGGGTCCCAACTCATAGTGTCTCCTCTGTCCGCTATACCACAATGTATCTGTGTATGCCGGAGGAAAGGGAATGGACGAGCAGCACGCGAGCGTGGATGAAGTGGCGGAGTTGGCCTTCAAGGCGGGATAGAGCACCCTGAAGCATAGGAGTGTACGGCCAAAAGAAGAGGGCTGGAGCGACCAACCGGATCACCACTCATGGACGACGGTGACGATGGAGCAGCTTAGTCAGATGGATTAAGGTGCGTGATGGCAGCTGCACAAGGAGGAGCGATGACGGAGTCGACAAGAGCGATGATGGAGGAAACTGAAGGCACGCTTAGCTCTCCCATGGTAGTGTCTCTGTCGAATGTCATACTCAGAGCTGCTACAAGATCCTCCCCGAGTATGGGTGTGCCAGATGCTGGTGGCAGAAGGCTCATGCCAATAATAGTGATGCTCCCCTCCTCTGATAATCGCTCACGTGCTACCATCATCTCCGGTTGTAGCATCAGTAGACGCTCCTGCAGGTCGGCGTAATCTTCCTCTGACATGTGGAGGTGGCCCACGGCTGCCTCACATAGCATAAACTCTGCCTCACTGGATGCTACACATGCATACTATAAAACTCGCGAGTACAGCTCTATCTGCATCTCTGCTACTGAAGACGATGGAGCCAATGCTGCTGTATCCTCTTGGGGATCAACCAAACTCGTAATGTACTGAGATGCTGCAACATTGGATAAAGCTACAGGTGTTGCATCCACACCACAGCTCGTGTCTGTCATATGAGGAGTAAGCGGTTGCATGTCGAGAGAAAAGGAGGAGGAGTCGTCAGAGTCCATGGAGCATGTGGAAATGTCGTCCGTGCAGGTACTGCCACTCTCAGCGTTGATGTGACCAGCAGGGTCACCAACAGGTGAAAACGAGGGGGTAGAACTCAGCTCCTACTAATGAGGTGACTCCATCCGCGTGTACGAATCTGCTCCAGTGTCCTCGATTGCTGCCGTAGTGGACATAGGTGTGCAGGAATCTGGATTGACAATGCCCGTCAAGGCGACTAGCAAGCGAAGCTGACGCTCACGCACTGTCTCGCCGAGAAGGCTGGTCGTTGCCACCTGCTCTATGATAGAGTGAGGACCACCATCTGACTCCGTCACGTATGTCGTCGATCCGTTGTGTGTACGGGAACCCAGAGACTGTAGGAACATGGACGACTCCTCATGCTGAAGGTGGTCCTCAGGTAGCGCAGATAAGACGGTGGAGCCTGTTATGTCTGAAGCAACATATGTCCCAACAACATTTCTTAGAACTACTGCTCTCAAGAATGCCTCAACCTCTAAAAAACCAGCCGGCCAACTCTGCTCATGCACTACGACCGCTGTCGAGCTGGGTGTGAGTCCCGTGTGCCAACGCCCCCGGAAATCCATATGGGACATCCCGATACGCACGATACTCCTGTGCCGCCGCCAGGTCGCTACCGATCGAAGTCGCGAGTGGCACCGCCAAGGCACGCAGGACCTGTACTCCTCCTTATGCAACCTGCTGCTGCAGAATGTCCGGCTGCTGCCCCATCGTAGATGTTGACTTCAATGACATGCACGTCCCAAGTAATCCAACGTCTGTCGGACTCGTGTGAGTCTGCTGCACACTCTCCCCCAAAAGTCCGGTAAGTGCATCTCAATCCATACGGGACTCCTGTGCCACCCCTGGGCCTCCACCGGTCGGAGACGCAAGTGGCATTGTCTAAGGGCGCCATCCTTGTGCTCCTCTTGATGTCACCTGCTGCTATAGAAGATCTAGATCCGACCCGGATGATGACAGGCAAGTCTCCACCATGAACGCCATGTCGGGATCGGACTCCACACCATGTGCTGTCACCGTATCATCTGAGTCTGCCTGAGCGGATGCTCGGGCACCACAGCCTAGCGCGAGTGCGGATCCTGTCTCTACGGTCACAACAGGCATTATGTGGTGACCACACACCCTCCAGAGAGGTAGCACAACAGAAGCCGAGGAGGTGGAGGGTATATCAAAACTGGCGCGAGTATGGTGTGCGGAGCGCTGACGCCGACGCCACGGGGACACACGACTGGAACGACCGCATGAAGACATGTCATTGCAAGGTGGCATTGTGGTCGTAGGAGTGTGGAGTATCAAGAGGATGGTGGCAGCCTAGGACAGACCGACAGGTGAAGCTGAAGGGACACCATTGAATGAGGAAGAACGAGAGGATGAAGTAGATGTGATCGAAGAGGCTGTCCACAAACTTATAGCAGATGCACACTCAGTGAAGACGAGGTCACAAAGCCACTGCACCGTCTACGTAGGCTGTGGATCTCGACGAATATGCTCGCCAGAGGTCCAGCTAGGGGATCTACCAACGCCGGTAGATCCGTATGCTGTGGAGGACGCAGGCTTGGACGAGGTTGAAGCCAAGGTGGATGCCAGCCGCGAGGGCATGTCAGAGCAACGCCAACCATGACGTCCATCACCACAGTAATAGCAGGCAAACGCCTAGGGCGCCTGCTCAAATGTATGCGCACTCATCTCATGCGCTGGGCAATAGATAGGTCCCGAGCGCACCTACTCATGGTGGTAAACACCATGCCGCAGGAGAGGTCAAGACCCATAGGTACTGTCACTCTCGGAGGTCACGGTGTCTGGGTCAACAAACGTGACGAGACGGGGTGAGCTGCACTAGCACAGTACGCCTGGAGAATGGAGTCTGACCAGCTGCGGCTACTAATGCTGCTGCCACTAATAGAGCGAAGACTGCTCTTAGAACAGAAGAGGTGGTGGCTGCAAGTGTGGCTCCTGCTCCAAGCGGTAGACGACCGAGCCCTTGGAGATTGATAGACTCAAATCCGCCGTCGATCCTCTAGAGTACATTGCGCGCACCAATCCAGGTGCCCCAGAGAGACGCCAGTCGACAACGTGTCTCGAACAAGAAGTTGCCGTCGAGAACAGAATCAGATGTCGGCTGGGAATGCGAAAAAGGAAGCGCTGTAACAACCTCTCTGCACTATGCAGTCGTTGCCAGGGGACCGCCACAACCGCTGCTACTACGAAAGTTACTGTTGTTGCTGAGGCTGGTACTACTCTTGGTGGCGCTGAGATGCCAGGCTTTAATGTGGCCCCACAGGATTGATTGAAACTGTCTTGCCCCTCCTCCCCCTTTTTGTGGTTAGTTCTCTCTTCTCGCCCTCGCCCCCATGTTGTTTTCTTTTTTTTTTCACCACTCGCTCTCAGGTTGTAGCCGGAGGGCCGGTTTGGCCCTCCCTCCTCGCAAAAGCAAGGGGTGGTTGCGCACCACCCCTCGCCTCAGCGAGGGCTGGCCGGCAGCCAGCATTTTCCTGGCCGCCGCCCAGCTCGCTGCCGGCCGGCTGGACGGCCGGCGGCCGGCCAAGCGACTGGCTGGCCAGTCGCTAGCCGCCGATCGCGGCCTCAGCCCGATCGGCGACTGAGGGGCCACAAGGGCCTCGAGGGCGAGGCCTCATGGCCTCGTACCCTCGCCTCCGCTCACCCTCCTCGCAAGCAAGCGAGCGAGGATGAGGGAGGGGGACGAGGAACGAGAAGCAAGAGAAACTGGCGCGAAATCGCCAGCGTGCCTCACGTGCGACGATTTTGCACCTGAACGTCAAAACATAAATCGAAGCTCGTTTGCGATGAACTTCGACATAAAATAACGAAATAACTCGTGCGAACACACGAGTTCGAGGTAAAATCCCCCGGTTTGGGTCCCAAAACAAGGAGTAGGGTGAAAAACAGAAATGGACCTCCGGAGACTCGAAACATTCGAGTCTCCCTGCTCTGGGTCGTTGATGACTATTGCCCCTCAGTCTTGCAAAGGGGGTAAACCCCTGACGCGGACTGAGAACGCCATTCTGCGAACTCCGACGACAACTTCAGAGCAAGAGCTAAAGGTTTGACCCGTGACAGTGGTATCAGAGCCAGACGACCCTCGTGACCAAGGGTTCGATGGAAACAGCGGCTACGTCCTATGCAAAACGCCGTCGGCAGCTACAAGTTGTAGCAGAAACACCAGAAGAGACTACGGCATCTACACCTAAAGGATTAAAGTGCTGTTAAGTGCGTTGGAGAGATGAAAAAGAGCTCTACTCGGCGGAGCCTCTTCCCTCCAGTCTCTCCTCACCTCCAGAGGACCTAAGGGATTTTTTTTGGGACGGGGTGGGGAGTGCCCACCCCCTAAACCACCAAGTTTTTCCCCTTTTCTCAAGGTTCCCTCCTTCCCTCTTTCAACCCGAAATTGGGACAGCGTTTCTTCCCAAGGCCAGGGGCTCTCACAGCTTGAGGAAGTCCTAAAAGAGGGAGGACGACACCTTGAGGACTTTTAGCAGCTTCCTCAATGCCGCCGGCTCAAGGATGACGCCGGCAAGGGGCGCGAGACGCACGAAGAAGACTCAAGAGGAGGCCAAGGAAGACAAGAAGATAGGAAGAAGACAAGAAACTAGGAGAAGGATTGGAGGAGTTGCTAGGAATTGTTGTTATTCCTCTCTAACTCTTTGCCCTAGCTTTGTGAGCGAAACTCACACTTCTTGTTATTTCATTGTATTGTAGTTTTCTGTTTTCCTAGAATCTAGTCATTACCAATTGCCGTGAGTCACGGCTTTGGAAGACTAGTTTCAAAACCCACGACCTTGTGCCGACGTGGCGGCCTAGGAAAACAAAAAACAAATTTTTAATTGCCTCACCGATCTTGAGAGCAACATCGTAGGAGGCGATTCCTCCTCGTTGTGAAGTGATCCTCACAACGACCTTCACGTGCTAGTAGCACGAACGCTGAGATGGCAAGTGCCGGACCGTCCAAGTCCAACAAGGGCAAGGTGCTGACGTTCTCAACACACGCCCTCGGAGAACTCCAAATTTTGGGAGCCGCCGCCGCGAGTACGGTTGCCAACCCAAAGGCAACCGTACCGCCTAAGGCAACCGTACCGCCTAAGGCCACCGTACCGCCTAAGGCAACCGATGCCAACCTCGGCGACACCAAGAAGCGTGCGGAGGCCAAAAAATACTTGACGAGCACGTCGACGCACACGTGCGTGACCCCCACGCGACGGACGACGAGATGGAGGAGGATCTCCCAGAGGAGGACCCCGACGAAGAGCAAGACACCGACGATGGCGAAGGTGACGAGGATTGCGACCATCGCCATCGTCGTGCGGCGAACTCGAGCCAATTGCTCAAGAAGGATAATGCGCCTGTCGCATTACCTGAAGCTGCCGACGGCAGCGAGACTGCCGAGAGCTGTAAGGGCGTTGAAAGTAGTCATACAAGAAGTTCCCGTGAGAACGAGCCAGACGACGACGCCCCGAAAGCAATTCGCGATGACCATCGTCGGATCGCGGAGTTTGCTGCTGAGGCGGCAGGCCAACTCAAGATCACCACCGACGGTGGAGACATGGCACCACTCGGAGGAATGGGGGCGGACCTCCCTTCCTACGATGTGGCCGCAATGGGGCAAAGCAGCACCCACTCGAGCGTAATCGCCGATGACAGTCTCCTCCAAAAGGTGGGAATCCTTGGAGGCGTGTACACGAACCGTACCCTCCTGCACTGGGTAAGGGTGCACAGAAAATGCGAGGCCCTGGAGGCTATCGCCGATGCTCTGACGACATCAGTCGCTCAAGTTCGCGTTTTCCAACTTGCTGGCCCACGTCAGGCAGAGCATCATGGACCTCGACCGTGATCGCCAGCTGCAGCGCCTGGCCGCCCATGAGGTAAGCCGCCGATGCAACGTCCTTGACAAGGCATTGCAGAGCGTGACCCAGGTGTGGATGTAGCAGCAAGCGCAGCGTGCCACAGCTGTGGATGCAACTGCCGGTGGTAGCAACGACTTACCTACCTCGACGACTTCGGGGCCGGTCATGAACACGTCCTTCCTCCACAGTGTGGAGATCTTCCAGTAGGGCGTGAAGCTGACCGACTGGCCGAATCACATGGAGCACGTTCCACGTGTCCACAAGACTCCACTCAGCCAGTGGGACGACCTTACCACAACGCGGCTTGAAGACAAACTCTTCAAGTATGTGGTCAAGGAGTGGAGTGCGCAGCAACCGTACCTCGAGTGGGAGCCCATGCCGTGGGAGGCCTTCGACGCGATCTTGCGCAAGAAGTACACCCAACGTGAGGAGGCGCAGCGTGTCTTCCACAAGATCAAGGACTTTAGGCAGCTGGGTAGCTCGCTCAAATCCTACTTGAGCGAGTTCACCGCACTCGTGGAGGAAGCCGAAAGCTTCACCGAGGGCGGTGGGACTTAGATCTTCAAGTACTCGGAGTGCATACTGTTGGAGTACTTGTGTGATGGTCTCGCCGGCGAGAAGCTGAAGGACAAGACCACCACGACAGGCACTGGCCAAGCTTGGACAAGCTGGAGGGCGTTGCGCGACTACATGAGCGAAGTGTATTCGGCGGACCCGAAGCACTACTCTGATGCATGGCTGAACGTGCGTGCACAGCAAGGCCGCGACATGCGCATGGACGCTGCAGGGGCCGGTGGGTCAGATGGACAGCGAGGCGGGGTCAAGGGCAAGCAGCCCACAAACCCTCTAGCCAAGAAGGCTGGTGGACACAAGGGCCCCAACAACAAGCGCAGCAATGAGAATGACGAGCTGCAGGCGGCGCGTGAGCGTCGCAACACAGCCTTCCGCAAAGGGCTTTACCACAACTGCATGCAGCCGGGCCACTTTAGGGCTCAGTGCCCTCAAGCTATTGGTGGTGGACAAGAGGTCGTGGCGTTAGCTGCAGCAGCAGCACCTCGTGGGGATGGTGCGGCAGGAGGCCGCGGACAGGGTCGCGGTCGCGGCAATGGGCCCGGCCGTGGAAACGGACAAGGTTGTGGGGCGGGTTTTCCCCACCCCTGAGTGACGTTAGTGGGGACCACTCGCGGGAAAAACTAGATCACGAGTGTGGGTTCATGTTTTCAAATGAGGATGTTAAACAATTTGAGTTTTTTACGAGTTCGGATTTCTCTGTTTCTTTCTCTCCTCTTGTGGAACCGCATTCTATACTTGCTGACCAAAATTTTCCACTAAACCTTGCATCTCCGGATGAGATGCATGATCGTACATGCTTAGTGGTGGCGACACCGAGCAGTGTGCAATAGTTCTGTGACAGAGTGATTGAAGCAAATTCCCTCAAAGCAATGAGTTCAATCACGTTCACGGTACCTTTAGTTGACGATTTCGATCCAGTAACATTTAAAGAATGGAAGGTGCTAGCCGAATTCACACGTGCCCACAAGATGTGGACTCAAGTGGGTGAATCATGGGAGTTGCGACGCCCGTCCTACAGATTCCATGTTTGTCACAAACTCGGCTTGCCGTCGTCGAGCCTGTTCACTCGGAAGAGTAGAGGCAACATGACGATTCAGTTCAAAGGACATCTAGTTGGTGCTCCCGTGAACGTACTTGCTAACACTGGAGGAGACGAATCTTTTGTTAGCCTTGACTTTACCTAACAGGTTGGCCTAAAGTATGAGCCATCAAATGGCGTAGTTGTTGTCGGTGACAACCATACGGTGCCCGTGATCGGTACTTGTAAAGCAAAAAATTGTATTCAAGGGTACACACAGACTGTCACGTTGAAGGTACTCAACTTTCTTGACCCCTTTGACGTGGTGCTAGGCATTTCCTGGCTCCGTGAAATAAGGCTCTAATGTGCTTTGAATCAAAGCGTTTGATCCTCCGAAAAGGACAGCGCCACTTTACATTGATTCCGAGTACGAAGTTATCACCGACCCGACTCAAAGTCCATGCCAGGTTGTATGCGATGTAGGTCAAGAGACGTATTCGACAACGTTGTCGATAACTCTTGGCGCAGCTACAGAAAATGGAGGACGACGTGAAGGAAGACACGCCACAAGAGATCAAATCTCTATTGGCGAAGTTCTCAGATGTATCCCAAAACCCAAAGGTTGGGTTTCCACCAGAAAGACACACGGGCCACACGATTCCGCTGCAACTGGAGGCGACTCCTCCGTTCAAATCCATGTATCGCCTTAGTCCAGCAGAAAGGCGAGAGACCAAAGGCCAAATCAAATAGTACCTTGCAAAAGGATGGATCGAGCCCAGTAGCTCGCTGTAGAGTGCGTCGATCCTTTTTGTGAGCAAAAAGGATGGTGATTTACGTAGGTGCGTGGATTACGGGGCGTTGAACAAGCTGATAGTGAAAATTCGATTCCCCTTACTGCGGATTGAGGACCTTTTTGACCAACTCGAAGGCGCAAAAGTATTTTGGTCCTTGGATTTGTCTCAAGGGTACCATCAAATCCGCATCACGGAAGATGATGTGTCCAAAACCGCGTTTCGAACACACATGGGACACTATCAGTTCCGAGTGTCATGCTTTTGGCTTACAAATGCCCCGGCAACCTTCCAAGGAGAAATGAACCGAACATTCGCCAAACAACTCAGATAGTTTGTCTTGGTTTACTTGGACGTCATTCTGGTTTTCTCGCAATCCTTCGGGAACAGAAGTTCTATGCAAAAGTGAGCAAGTACAAGTTTGCACAAGATGAACTCAAATATCTTGGACACATAGTCGGCAAGGACGGCATCCGTGTCGACCCACGAAAGGTCCAAGCCGTTGTGGACTAGCCACGCCCCGAGAATGTTGGGCAGATTTCGTCTTTCCTCGGCCTTACAAACTACTTTTGACGGTTTATGCAACGGTATTCCACCTTGGTAGCACCACTAACTAGGTTCACGCGAAAAGATGTGCGTTAAGAATGGACATCTGATTGCGAGAAGTATTTTCTCAAAGTCAAAGAGCTTCTATCCACGGCGCCCATCCTAGCTCTTCCGGATCCATCGCAACCATGGGAGGTTTGATGTGATGCTTCGGTAGTAGGACTTGGACCCGTCCTCATGTAGAACGGTCACCCACTTGCGTATGAGAGCCGGAAGCTCATCCCCACAGAAACGCGGTACACGACTGGGGATCAAGAGCTCCTTGCAGTAGCACATGATTTCAAGATGTGACATGGCTACTTCGAGGGTGCTGAAGGGGGTATGACGGTCGTGACCGATCATAATCCATTGATTTCCAAACGCAACCAAACTTGTCAAGACGACAGGCGCGTTGGAGTGAATACCTGAGCCGATTCTTGTTCACATGGGAATATCGGCCAGGACGCATCAATGTGGCCGATCCACTAAGCCGACAGCCTATGGAAGTTAAATCAACCACCGAGGTCAGTGGGTGTTTCATGGCCATTGCAACAGCAACTGTACAATCACCAGATCCCCCTAAACCTCTGCGGCAACCACCACGTGGATTCTTGGTTTCAAGACTATCGAAATCTAGACAAGTACGGCTTGGTGGAGGCCGCATGAATCTTCTGGCACGGAGAACAAGTTGTTGTGCCAAACTCGGGAGACCTTCAAGCAAAGATTATCTCTCAGTTCCACGACCCGCCGGTCGCAAGTCATGTGGGACCCCGAAAGATCGGACAGGCACTCTCGGACCACTATCGGTGGCCAGGATGGAGTGTCGATGTCTATAAGTATTGCATGACCTGCGACCAATGTCTTCGGAATAAGACTAGTAACAAGAAGCCTGCTGGACTCCTCCTACAGCTTCCCATTCCTGGGAGTCCATGGGAGTGCGTTAGCATGGACTTCATTACTGGTCTTCCGGACACGGCCTGTGGCCACGATGCAATACTAGTGTTTGTGGATCTTTTGAAAAAGATGACACACTTCATTCCTACAACCACTGACGTTAACGCAGAGGAGACCGCCCGTCTCTTCTTTGAGGGTGTCGTAAAGTACCACGGCTTGCCGTTGCGCATGATCTCCGATCGAGATCAAAAATTTGCTAGTAAGTTCTGGTAAAAGATGCACGAGTACTTCGGCAGTGAGTCGCAAATATCGACAGCATTTCACCCTCAAACTGACGGACAAACAGAGCGCATGAATTGTACTATGGAGCAGATGCTCCGCATGTACATGGACCCTGCCATGCATGATTGGGACGAATTCCTAACACCGGCAGACTTTGCGGTGAACAGCTCAGTGAATGATTCCACACAGTTCACACCGTTTGTGTTGAACAGTGGACGACATCTAGTGGTACCCTCTTTCTTGGTGAAAAGTGGGAGCATAGAAGGGAAGGTTCCTTCCGCTCAAGCCTTTGCCGAGCGCATCGATTCCTTGTTATAGGAGGCGAAGGGTGACCTTCAAGCAGCTCTGCAGCAACAAAAGGCATATGCCGACAAAGGTCGCCGGGAGTTCTCGTTTGACATCGGTGACAAAGTGTTGCGTAGCACTAAAAACCTTCTGCTGAAGTCGCCAGAGGCAAGAAAAATTCTACCGAAGTGGATTGGGCCATTTGTCATTGTGGCAAGCATCGGGCCAGTGGCATTCCGATTGCTACTTCCGCCGAGTACAAAGATACATGACGTGTTTCATGTTAGCCTGTTGGCTCCATACACGGCAGACGAACTTCAGACCGTTCATGTTGAAATAGTATGCACCTTGTCCACTGCCTAGCTGGCTAGCTACACATACAGACAAGGCATGCACTGCTCTGTGGAGTACGTCCCCTTGGTCTGTTTTGAGATGGGCCAGGAATGCACTGCCCATAATGGGTATGTCCCCTGTGGCTCATCATAGGAACCATACCTTTTTGGCATGGTTGAATAGGCACCGGAGTCTCAGACGAGAGATCGCAGGTTCAAACCCCGCGACGGCCACATTTTGTTGTGGCCAAAACTTGGACAGGAAGCTTCTATGAAGCTTACTAAAAGCCTGGCTTGAGGATGACACTTGGCGGTCTAAGGACGCGCCAAGTAGGATTGTAGGTTGAGGTTGGCTCCAGTGGAGCCACTACAAGCAGAAGCTTTAGCAAAGCTCTGCAAGTATAAAAGCCTGTACCTTGCATGCATCCATTTACAGTTCTTGCCTTTGAGACTCCTCACAGAGTGTCCAACCAAAGGTAGACACTAAAGACCAACATGCGGACTTCGTGAGGTTGCAAACCAAACGAACCTAAAGTGTGGATCCCTCGTTCGAGGGTGATATGTTATCTTGGTTGCAATACCAAGAGCGGTTGGCGGCCTCCCATGTCGGGACCCGTTTTCTAGACCGTTGCTATCCGGCGCATTGACAAAGGGTTATGGGCCCACACTTCTGGTTCTAAGGCACGCTTCCAAGACCGACTAGCGCGTGGTCTTGCAGGGCGCACAGGTACAACAGGGACACGACCATCGGACGGCTCCATCTGCTCCATCGGCTCCATCGGCTTCTTCAGGTAGGGTGCGCGCACGTGGCGGACTAGGGGACGAGGATCAGCTCTGTCCATGTTGGACAAGACCCTCGAGCCCCAACGGGATTAAGCTCTACCCCTTTTTAGAAGGTGGTACGACCCCGAGTCCGTTC
>SZWC01007613.1:28124-58491 GCA_023375785.1 Penium margaritaceum | reverse complement strand
GGGTCGGCCCCTCTTTGTCGTCGGCCCCTCCGTCAGCCGGCCGGCGGGGCCGACGGGCCCCTTTGAGGGGCCCCTCGGAGGGGCTCGACGGGGCCCTCCGAGGGCCCCCTCGAGAAGAGGGTGTTGGTTTTCCTGCATCTCTCATTGTACTCCGTTGTGTCCTCCCGGCTTGTGTACATCAGCGTGCAGATGACTGACGGTGAGACTTGACGCCGCTCGAGTTTTGCTCGGTGGAGCCGACACACGCTGAGGCCCATTCACCCGTCGCTAGAGCCTCCTCCTCTGGCGATGCGCTCAGCTCCAAAGGCAGGCCTCCTCGGTGATCGGGCCGCCGGCGGTCACTGCCACTGCAGATGTTGTCTGCATGCACCTAGCGCTGTGTCTGGCTGTGGCATTGTGTCTGTACCATCATGCGATGCCTAGGGTCCATGTCTCCTGTTGTATGGTCCTGTTTGGTGTCGTTGACTGTCTTAGGCACTACCTGGATTCGTGCAGCCATTCTTCTTATAGCTAATTTTCTAGCTGATTCTGACCGCACGAATGCATTCGCAGCGTCGATATTATGTATGCTCCAGTTTTCAGGAAAAACGGACGACGCCCGGGTTTTGGGTTGTCGGGCGTCTGGCAGGGCTCACCGAGAACACCCTGCCTGCTAGAAGATAGGTCTAGCACTATTTTCTGATTGGCTGGTTAGCTGAGTAACAAGTTCTACACTAGTGGTTGGGAGCTAGAACTTGGAGGGGTCTCCCATTGTTGCTCATTCTTCATTGCTAATCAGTTACTTCTAGTTTTCAGTTGCTTTCTGGCACTAACACTGGCGCGCGCAATTCTGAGTAACAAACCCAGAGCTTCCAGACTTAGTCTCTACAACAGCAGATTGAGGGGGCAACAGACTTAAGCGACGAGCGTGGAAGCCCGCAAGCTGCATCGACAACACATGCTGCCCCAGCCTGCTGCCTAGGTTTCAAGCTTGCTATCAGAGCCAGAGCGTAGCAATAGTGGCAGAAGACTGGCGTATAGGTGCCAGGCAACGCCGGCGGACCCCCATACGCGCTAGTGCAGGGGAAATGCTGCCGGATTCTTTCCGACAGCATTGACCTGCCTGGTGGCGCCGTCAGATTTCTTCCCACGGCCACTGGGCCACGGGAAATGCTACCAATTTATTCGGCAGCATTGACCCCCACACGTGACGCGAGGAGGTGAGCGGCACGCCGCGTCAAACACCTGCGCGCGACGTCGCATGCGGCAACATCATTTAGGTGCAGTTACTTGCACCAGCATGCAGCAACAGCAGCTTGCAATAGCGACAGCCGCAGGCAACGGCACCAAGCAGTGGCAGTAGTAGCCAACAGCAGCTTTGTGCAGCAGCAGCAGCAGCAGCAGGCAGAAGCAGCAACTCGCAGCAGCCCGCAGCAAAAGCAGCCTGCAGGAGCAACTCGCAGAAGCAACAGCCTGTAGTAACAACTCGCAACAGCAGCAGCCCGCAGCAGTAGCGAGCAGCAGCAACGGCAAAGCAGCAGCTATAGCAGCGTGCAACAGTAGCAGCAGGTTGCAGCAGCCGTAGCAGCAAACTGCAGCAACAGCAAGCTGCGGCAGCAGCCAGCTACAGCAACAGCTGCAGCGAGCAGCTACCTGCAGCTGCTACTGCTACTTGCTGCCCGCAGCGAGCGAGCAACGAGCAGCATCCCGCCGCTGCCAGCGAGCAGCTGCCCGTTGCCAATGAGCCGCAGCTCGCTGCCAGCGAGCCGCAGCTCACTGCCAGCGAGCAGCAGCCCGCTGCTTACAGCTATCACGGGACAACTACTCACTATGACAGACGAGGAAGAAGGAAACAAAATAAAAAGGAGCAAAACAAAATCCCCCACCCCACCTGCTTTGTTGCCGCTACAACAGTAGCCTTAGTAGCCACAGCAGCCCGCACTAGCAGCAAGTGCTGCTGCAACTACAGCCGCAACAGCAGCAACAGCAGCAACAGTTGCAGCAGCAGCAGCGGCAGCAGCAGCAACAGCAATAGCAGTAATAATTACAACAACAGCTGCACCAGCAGCAGCTGCAGCAGCCTTAGCAGCAACAGCAGCACCACCAACTGCAGCAGCAGCCACAACAGCAGCAAACAGTAGCAGCAGCAATAAGAGCAACAGCAGTAGCAGTAGTAGTAGTAGCAGCAACAGCAGCTGCAGCGTTGGCCCCAACAACCGCCATTGCTGACGTCAGAATCCTGCTGCTCACGTCACTACTGATGTCACTACTTACGTCATCAACTCACACAAAAAAAAAAACAAAACAAAGAAGGGGTCAAGGGAAGGGGGAAGTAATCCTACGACTGGGCAAGACGTCCACCGCCCTCAGCACACGTCACTGGTAGTGTCAGCACCCCACAGAGAGAAAAAAAAATGAAACAAAACAAAGGGCATCATACCATGGCTAGTAGCCCCATTGGGGAGGGGTCCTCCTCTGTTGGGGGGACCCCCACACCCCCTTTCTTGCAACGACTGTAGCAACAGCAGCAGCAGTAGCATGAGCAGCAGCACCACCAACACCAACAACAGCAACAACAGTAGGAAGAGTAGCAGGAATAGCAGGAGAAGCAAGAGCAACAATAGCAGTAGGAGCAACAGCAGCAACAACAGGAGGAGCAGCGGCGCCAGCAGCCCTCTGACGTCACTGGCAACAACCCTGACCCCCTCGCTACTCTTCAGCAACATCTCGCCGACCTGACGCAGTAGCTCGTGGCAATGCAACTGTTAGTCTCCCAGTCTACCCCCAATGCGCGTCCGTCCTTCCCCCCTCCAGGGCACGCCAGCCCAGCTGTGTCTGCTGCCAAGCAATACTTGGCGCAGCAATAGACTCTGTGCCAACGGCAGACAGTAACCTCCGTCCTTGGCCCCACTCTGGGTGCTGGCCGCAGGCAAAAGGACTTTGAGACGCCGCCGCCACTTCAGGCCGGCAAGCAGTTCCGGAGCTGGGAGCTCAGCTCCCGCATCTGGGCGCAGGGTGAGGGCCTGTGTGCATACTACACCCTGCTGTATGATGCCACCCTGGCCGACCAGCTGTATGACACTCGTCGTGCTGTCCGGGCTCTTGTCCCTGTCACCCCTCCGGCATCCCGCCTCACCCTCGAGCCCTTCTTGGGTGACTTCACCGCTGGCGCCACCCCAAACCCTGCAGCCGCATGGCACGTTCTCACTCGTCCCCATCGCCTGTCCAGCAACGCTGAGACTAGCCGTCTGCTGCGGGAGTTCAACTCCTTGCACATGGGGGAGACCGAGACGGTCACCTCCTACTTGCAGCAGGCGCAGGATATCCTTCGTCGCCTTGGGGCCCCTGCCCCACCCTGTAAGCCGGACAGTGCCAACGGCACTGATCATGGCTTGAAGCTTCCTTGAATGTACAATCTGACTGTGGATTTGGAATTTACAGGAAAAACCGTGCAAGATCGACCGAAGAACGGGGTCGATCCATCAAGAATTGAGGAAGTTACGCCCGGCCGAAGGTTGGACCGGCCGAGGGGAAAACAGATGACGGGAATTCATCCCCAAGGACCAAGGCTCGACCCTCGGAAGACCCAACAAGGCCGAAGCGCCCCTTGGGGCCCGGTTAGTCAATGATTCAAGGATCATTGAGGGCCAAGGGCGCTTTGGAATGGCGCCCTGATGTGTTATTACCAGCAAGGGCGCTTCGGGCGGCCGTCACCGCCGCTAGTGGTGCTGCCAGCGGCAGATTATCGTGGTTCACGGAAACGACCATATCTCGGCCGTTCCTCCACGGAATGATGCGATTCTTGGTGCGTTGGAAAGCTGGGAAGATGAGCTACGTGATTCTGGAGCAATAACGCTCGTCCCAGGTCCATACAGAGCCGCGCACGGCTCGGCGACCTCGGGTCGCCTAGGATGTGTCATCATGTACATATAGTCTTGTATGTTGACACTTGAATAACAAGTACAGTTTACTCCCACTGTGCCACACGTGTTCCCGTGCTCCCCCAAGACAATCCTACACTTCCGCAATGCCGGGTTGGTGTGCACCGGCCTCCCCTTGGTCGCCGTTGCCACCGGTTGGTGCCTCCACCATCCGGTTGAGGCTAGCACACCGCGCCCGGTTCACACACCCCCTTTGGCCGCGCTCCTCACCATCAAGTGTGGTGCTACCGAAGCGTACGCGGACGTCTTCGTCCACTACCCTCACGACGTTCTCTCCACCATGGCGGCCCAGGGCACCGTCATGCCTTGGGCATACGAGCTCTTCCTTCGCATTGAGGAAGTCCGTCTGGAGTCCCGACTCCAGCGCACGGAGGCCGTCGCCTCCACTGCCGTCGCCTCCCCTGCTGTCGCCTCCGTGGCCGTCGCCTACCCCGTCGCAGCTACCTCATCCTCGTTGGGGAAGAAGAAGCATCGGAACAGTTGGCAACAAGAAAGGCAAAGGTCAGCAACAGCAGCAGCAGTAGTCGTCGACCGGGTCCAGCGCTGGCGGCTCGATCTGCCACAACTGTGGCCAGCCCGGGCACGGGTGGTACTCGTGCCCTCTACCAACGGATGAGGCCCGCGTCATTGCCACCATGTGTCGCCAGCGCGAGCGTCGCCTCGCCTCTGCCGTCGTGACTGTCGCCGGCTCTGACACCTCCGCCTCGTCCACGAGCTCCACCACTCCAGTTGCTTCACCGGTCCCGTCGACACCAGCGCCGTAGCTGTCGCTGCCGGCGCAGTCCTCCTTCTACCCGGGCTCCGGCGCCATCACCCTGCACTCCGTCTACACTCCCGAGCCATCCTCCCGTGAGCGCCAGCTGGAGCAGTTCATCGCGCTCCAAACCGGCCTCCCTTGCCCTCCTCCGCAGGGAAGTACGAGTTGCATCACTTCCTGCTCCTCTGTCCAGCCCTACATGACTTAGACTAAGCTACGATCGTGCCCTGTTCCTTCATCTGTCTCGTCGTCTCTCATGGTCCCCGCTACCCCCTCCCAGGACGACGTTGTTTGGCTTGACGATTGGCAGTCTCGATTCGCACCTCCTTCCACCGCGTCCGCGTCCCTTGCTTGTTGTCATGTGACTGTTAGTGATCTTGCGACCCCGGTCCAGGACCCTGTTCAGACCTGGATCATCGACTCCCGGGCCACGCATCACATGACGGCCTATCGTGAGGCCTTTAGTATGCTCGGTCCTGTAGGTGATGTTTCCGTTGTCCAGACAGGCTCTGGCTAGGTGTTGCATGTCAGTGGTATTGGCGTCGTTCGTTTCCGTGGTCCCTCAGGTGACGTCTTTCTGACTGATGTCCTCTTCATCCCTGGTCTTGAGCTCAGCCTTCTGTCTGTCACTGCTCTTGACCGCATGAGCATGGACGTTGTGTACTCGTGTGGTGTTGTCATTGTGTCGTTACATCCGTCTGGCCTTGTTGTCTGCATGCCACTGCCCGTGGCTACCTTTGGCATGTACCTCGCCTCTCCTCCTCTCCTTCCGTCTCCTCTACGTCGGCCGCCACAGGCCATGTGTTTGTCACCAATATGCTTTCTCCTGAGCACACTCGTCTCTTGCACCGCCGCCTCTGCCACGTCCACTNGTGGTGTTGTCATTGTGTCGTTACATCCATCTGGCCTTGTTGTCTGCATGCCACTGCCCGTGGCTACCTTTGGCATGTACCTCGCCTCTCCTCCTCTCCTTCCGTCTCCTCTACGTCGGCCGCCACAGGCCATGTGTTTGTCACCAATATGCTTTCTCCTGAGCACACTCGTCTCTTGCACCGCCGCCTCTGCCACGTCCACTCTGTCGCCGTAGACAGCATTCTCTGCACCCAGCCGGCCAAGGGCCTTGACACGGAGACATTTCCCCTCCCGTGCCCAACTGAGTGCATTGATTGCTCTCAGGGGAAGATGCACCGGTCCACGTATCCCTTGCCTTCCTCTCGTGCGTCCGCCCCCTTGACCTTGTCCATTCGGACGTCATGGGTCCTCTCCCCACCGAGTCCGTCAGCGAGCGTGGTCGCTACGTCCTCACTCTCACTGACGAATTTTCTCGCTACCGCTGGGTCTTCTGCCTACGGCAGAAGAGCGATGTCACCCACGCCATCCAGCATTGGCTTGTCCTTGCAGAGCGCGAGTGCGGCCGCTCCCTCTGCCGCTTTTGCTCTGATCGCAGTGGTGAGTACCTGGGTGAGGCCGTGACCTTTCTCGCCTCCCGCGAAATTCTCCATGAAACGTCTGCGCCTTACACACCCGCCTAGAACGGTGTCTCCGAACGGTGGAACCGTACTATGGCCAACGCCGTCCGCACCATGCAGGTCGAGTCTCGTCTCTCCGAGGGCTCCTATTTTGAAGCCATGGCCTACATGACCTGGGTCTGGAACCGGATTCCCCACGGTCCCCTTCCCCGCCAGTCCACACTGTTCCAGCATTGGTTCGGTCAGCGAGCTGACCTCCGCTCGGCTCGCGTCTGGGGCTACGTGGCCATTGTGTGGCTGCCTGTCCAGCAGCAGGGCACCAAGCTCGCCCCTCGCGGACGCCCCTGCACCTTCCTCAGTGTCTCTCGTCAGTCCAAGGCCTGGCGCTTTTGGGATCCCTCCCGGCACTGCATCGTTAAGTCCCGAGATGTCCTCTTCCTCGAGGACCTGTTTCCTCGCGACCTCATTCGCTCCGGTTCGTCCGTGTCTATCCCGTCGTGTGGGGGAGTGGTGATTCCGTCCTCCGTCCTGCTACTTCCAGGTGACACATCCCTCAATCCCTCTGAGCCGGCAGTCCTAGTCGCGTCTGCTGGTCCCTTCGGGCCAGCAGCCCCAGTCGCGTCCGCTGGTCCCTCCGGGCCAGCAGCCCTAGTCGCGTCCGCTAGTCCCTCTGGGCCAGCAGCCCCAGTCGCGTCCGGTGGTCCCTCCGGGCCAGCAGCCCCAGTCGTGTCCGCTGGTGCCTCCGGGCCAGCAGCCCCAGACGCGTCCGCAAATCCCTCCGGGCCGGCAGTCCCAATCGCGTCCGTTGGTCCCTCTGGACCATCAACCCCAGTCGCATCTGCAAGTCCCTCCGGGCCAGCAGCCCCAGACGCGTCCGCAAATCCCTCCGGGCCGGCAGTCCCAATCGCGTCCGTTGGTCCCTCTGGACCATCAACCCCAGTCGCATCTGCAAGTCCCTCCGGGCCAGCAGTCTCAGTCGAGTCTGTTGGTCCCTCCGGGCCATCAGTCCCAGTCGTGTCCGCTAGTCCCTTCGGGCCAGCCGTCCTAGTTGCGTTCGCTGGTTCCTCCGGGCCAGTAGCCCCAGTCGCGTCTGCTGGTCCCTCCGGGCCATCAGTCCCAGTCGTGTCCGCTAGTCCCTTCGGGCCAGCCGTCCTAGTTGCGTTCGCTGGTTCCTCCGGGCCAGTAGCCCCAGTCGCGTCTGCTGGTCCCTCCGGGCCAGCGGTCCCAGTTACGTCCGCTGGTTCCTCCGGGCCAACAGCCCCAGTCGCGTCCGCTGGTCCCTCAGGGTGGACAGCCCCGGATGCATCCGTAGACCCCTCCAGGCCAGCAACCCCGTCCACCTCCATCAGCCTGACGGACTCAGTGCCGTCACCTGCCCTGCCACGCTACACGCGTGGCCTGGGCGGCAGTCTCCGACCCAGACCGTCAGTGAGCGCGTAAACCATCGCACCGCGCTCCGTGGCGCCTCGACCCCCCATGGCTCCACGTGTCTCCTCCGCTCCCATGGTCGTGAGCGGGGATCCTGGCACCAAGGCCCTCGGCCTGACCACCTTGGCCATCATTGCAGACCTTCACCTGGGCTATGCTCTGGGCTACACCATACTTCATCATGAGCATCGGTACGTTGTCGCGGCTACACTCGCGTGCATCCCACCTGGGGCTCGAGTTGCACACGCTCTCTCAGTCCACTCCACAGCAACCCCAGAGGACCCAGACACCTTACGCGAGGCAAGAGCCTCTCCTAAGGCCGCACACTAGGATGCTACCTGCGCCGATGAGCTCGCCGCTATCCGACAGCACCATGTGTAACACCTCGCCGACCTTCCCCCAGAACGGAAGGCCATCGATGCCAAGTGGGTCTTTCAGCATAAGTGGAAGCCCGACGGGTCCTTGGATAAGTACAAGGCCCGCCATACAGCCAAGGGGTTTGCCCAGATTCCTGAGGTTGATGACGACCAGATCTTTGCCCTTGTTGGCCAGTTCTCCACTAGCTGGACACTCTTGAGTCTGGTCACCCAGCACGGGTGGGAGCTGCATCAGATGGACGTGAGCAATGCTTTTCTCCATGGCTCACTGTAGGGTGAGGAGCCCTACATGGTGCAGCCCCCAGGCTTCGACGATGGCACTGGGAGAGTCTGGCGACTGCGTAAGGCCCTTTATGGCCTGAAGCAGTCGCCTCAGTGCTGGAACCAAGAAATCAGCAGTACGCTCCTTCGTGGCAGGCTCCGGTGCAGCACCGCTGACCCCGCACTGTCAGTCCGCGAGGCCAGACCTTTGCCGCTGTTCTGGTTTACGTCGACGATCTGCTCATTGAGTCGCCAGACACTGCTGCCATCCAGCGTGTCAAGGATCTGTTGCACGCCGCCTACNGAAATCAGCAGTACGCTCCTTCGTGGCAGGCTCCGGTGCAGCACCGCTGACCCCGCACTGTCAGTCCGCGAGGCCAGACCTTTGCCGCTGTTCTGGTTTACGTCGACGATCTGCTCATTGAGTCGCCAGACACTGCTGCCATCCAGCGTGTCAAGGATCTGTTGCACGCCGCCTACTAGATGAAGTACCTTAGGTCTGCCAGAGTCTACTTGGGCATGGAGCTCGAGCATGATCGCTCCCAGGGCGTCCTACACATCCACCAGGCCGTCTATGTGCAGACACTGTCCACCCGCTTTGCAGAGGATCTACCACTCATGCCGAGCGCATCCTCACCCATGTCACCCGATGGCCAGGAGAAGCTGAAGAGTCCTGACCCAGGCGTTGTGGGGGAGTTAGTTGACATGACCACATACCTGCGAGTCATCGGGTCACTGATGTTCCTGGCAACAACGACGCGCCCAGACATCGCGTTCGCCGTCAACCTCCTGGCCCAGTTCTCTCAGGAGCCGCGTCACCTCCACTATGAGGCCGCGATCCGAGTACTGCGCTATGTTGTCTTGACTCCTCGGCGAGGTCTCATGTTCCGGCGTCAGCCGTCTGTTGTCGTGGTGGGCTACACCGATCGTGACTGGGCCGGCAGTCCATACGGTAAGAGTCGCACAGGATGGATCTTTCTGATTGGCGGCACAGCTCTGTCCTGGCGTAGTGGCAAGCAGGGATGCATTGCACGCAACACTGCTAAGGCTGAGTACGTTGCTCTTGGCTTAGGCGCGTGTGAGAGTGTGTGGTTGCGTCGTTTGTTGTCCGAGTTGCGTCAGTCCGTCGCATCCATCACGTTGCAGTGTGACAATGAGAGTGCCATGGCCATCGCCGACAATGACGACGTGCATCACACACGCACAAAGCACATCAATGTTGAGTATCACTATGTGCGTTCGTTGTTGCATGACGACAGCATCAGCATTGTGTGGGTTGAGATAGCACGGCACTTGGCTGACTTCGTGACCAAGGCACTGAAACACGACTCGTTCAAGAAAGTTGTGAGTTCAGTCGGCATGCGTTCGTGAGTGACTCTCTCTGTCCTTGCTTGCGTCTCTGCTTGGCCTGGGGGAATTTGGTCATTCATTGTGTCTCTGCCCGCACATGTGCACTATGCCTGTGAGTCATGAGGGAGTGTTGGTTTTCGTGCATCTCTCATTGTACTCTGTTGTGTCCTCTCGGCTTGTGTACATCGGCGTACAGATGACTGACGGCGAGACTTGACGCTGCTGGAGTGTCGCTCGGTGGAGCCGACGCACGCTAAGGCCCATTCACCCGTCGCTAGAGCCTCCCCTCTGGCAATGCACTCAGCTCCATCGGCAGGCCTCCTCGGTGGTCGGGCCGCCGGCGGTCACTGCCACTGTAGATGCTGTCTGCATGCACCTAGCGTTGTTTCTGGCTGTTGCATTGCGCCTGCAGCATCATGCGATGCCTAGGGTCCACGTCTCCTGTTGTATGGTCCTGTTTGGCGTCGTTGGACTGTCATAGGCACTGCCTGGGTTCGTGCAGCCATAACTTCTTGTAGTTGTTTTTCTAGCTGATTCTGACCAAACGAATGCATTTGCAGCGTTGGTACAATGGTATGGTCCAGTTTTCAGGCAAAACGGAAGACGCCCGGGTTTTGGGCTGTCGGGCGTCTGGCAGGGTTCACCAAGAAAACCCTGCCTGCCAGAAAACAGGTCTAGCACTATTTTCTGATTGGCTGGTTAGCTGAGTAACAAGTTCTACACTAGTGGGGGGGAGCTAGAACTTGGAGGGGTCTCCCATTGTTGCTCATTCTTCATGGCTAATCAGTTACTTTCAGCTGCTTTCTGGCGCTAACACTGGCGCGCGCACTTCTGATTAACAAACCCAGAGCTTCTAGACTTAATCTCTAGAGCAGCAGACTGAGGGGGCATAAGGACTTAAGCAACGAGCGTGGAAGCCCGCACGCTGCATCGACAACGCATGCTGCCCCAACCTGCTGCCTAGGTTTCAAGCTGAGGGGAGGGGTGCGAACGGGGCCGACGGGCCCCCTCAGATAGGCCCCCCTCATGGGGGTCAAGGGGGCTCCTCCGAGGGGCGGGGGCCCTTAGATGAGGGTTGCGAGGCCCTCCTGCAACAACAGCTACAGCGGCGGGTGCAGCTGCTGCGCTTGATGCTGCCACCGCTGCTGCTATTGTTGCTTCCGCTACTGCTATTGCTGCTTCCGCTGTTGCTATTGCTGTGAGCAACAGCTCTGCCGCCACTGCTCCTGCTGCGTGACACTACAGCTGCCGCGGCTGCCACGTCTGCTGCAGCTACTGTTGTTGCCGCCGTAATCGCTAATGCTCCTATGCGTGGCTCACTGCCCCTGTGGCGTTCATGTGCATTCGTTTCGCGCTCCCTCATGCTGCTCTCGGCGTGGCGCCACGTGGCTCGTTCTCTTTGCGTTCCACCCACTACTGCTGCTTCTGCTGCTCGCACGTCCCCCTGTGCTCTAATACCAAATTGGAAACATTTTAGGGCATGCAGGCCCATGCAAAAACGAACATGAGCTTTGTGTGTGAGTGCGATCCAAGACGGCAAGAATTTGGCGAAGTCTATAACGCTGAATGTAAAAGAACAAGGAGAAATACAGATGAGCCCCTAGCGGACTTAAGTAGGGGCACCGGCAGCAAGCCGCACCGAGCCCCGCCACCCCCGCTGAACCAAAACGAGTCAACAGGGAGAACACACTGCGTACACCACAAGAACAATAACGGTGATCTCCTCGATGCACCGGAACAGCTCTCCGAGAGCCCGGGTCTCGACCACCGAGAAAATAGGAGCAATGCAAAAAAATCTCAGAATCAACGTCGAGACATCACACACGGCTTTCCAAACATCGGAAGCACAGATACAACCACTGGGTCTCCTCATGACATCGGTATATTCCACCGGGTCCGCGGGTCTCAACGCACCGAGAAAACTCTCCTGGCTCCCGACAAGCCCACACGGCTGTCGGAACCCATCGACGGTGTCTCGTCAGCTTGTCGTAGGTGATGGAGAAGTCTCGGTACAGTCCGGAAGCCCGTCGTGTCATCACGCCCTCCTCTACCATATACCGCCAACGTGGGTATATGGATAACCCATCAGCATCAGTGGTGACGGGTGGAAGCCACACAAACCAACAGATCATGCATTGCGAGCATCTCAGCCGAGTGCAAGAGTGGTGCTTGATTTATCATGACTGCACGAAGGGTACAGGCTCACTGCTCATTTGTTGAAGGATTTCACCACATCAAGCGCTGATTGGATGAGGTCTCTAAAAACAGAGTTCCTTTGACCACCAATTCTTTGGTCCACAGTATGTTGACAGTACTTCATAGCTATTTGGCAAAGTACACAGGCTCCAGGTGTTGTGCTTTGTACTGTTCCTGTATAGTTTACTATGACCACTCGGCCGTGTTCATACTCGTGCAGATCCCTGAGGCAGGCGGCCCTGGTGACACCGGCGCGACGACAGGCGGCGGACTACCCGCTTGGAGCTGACCGACCACTGTTCCAGAGCCCCAGATGCCACCGTGACTCTTTGCTGTGTCTTCTACGTCTTGCAGGAGTCTTTCGGCCGACTAGCCATGAGGCCTATTTGTATGTTTTTGCATTGTATGCTCACTGTCTGTCGATGGATGCATGCATGTGACCAGTCGTAGCGTCCGTCTTTTGATTCTGCACGTCTAGGTTTAGACGGCCTAGCATTCTGACATGTGTGCGCAGAGTTACGGCCAAAACAGTGGTTTTGGGCCGGTTTGAGGACAGCTCTTGGACTGCCGCGTGCGACACCCGCCGTGCACCGCGGCAGGTATTTATGCCTTGGACCTGTCATTTTTCATCTCTCTCCGCATATGCTATATTGAAGCATTCTGACACTGTGTCTTGTGTCTCCTAGCCAAACCCTTGCCGTTGTGTGTACGACCTGTGACCGTCGTCACCGTCTGATCAGGCACTGACGCCCGGTAAGCGACTGTGTTGCTAGGAAGCTTCTACGCACTTTCTTATGGTATCAGAGCAGTGGGACAGTTCTCACTGAGCTGCGCAGCAGAGACGCAGTAGAGCAGCAGCAGTGAGAGTCACCGCTGCAGCAGAGTTTCTGGGGTCTGTTGGAGACGGCCGGTCGCCGACAACGCACTCCACCCACCACGTGAGATCGCAGCTGGAGAGGCAGCAGCAGCGGCGTGTACCGCCACGCAGAGGTGTGTGGCGGCTGCAGTGCGTGCAGCCGCCCTCCCACAGCCACAACAGCAGAGTAGCAGCAGCAGAGGCGGCGGCAGACGCAGCGCAGCAGCAGCAGCAGCCACAGCAACAGCGTGGCAGCAGCGGCGGTAGCAGCAGCGCAGCAGCAGCGTTGGTAGCAGCAGCACAGGAGCGACAGCGGCAGCGGCAGCAGCGACACAGTAACAGCAGCGGCAGTCGCGGCGGCAAGAGCAGCGCAGCAGCGGCAGCAGCAGCAGCGCGTGGCGGCGGCAGCCAGTAGTAGCTGCAGCACGTAGCAGTAGCCGCATCGCGCAGCAGCAGCAGCAGCGCAGCCACTGCTGCAACCACTGCACATGCAGCGACGCAGCTGCTGCTGCAGCTGACAGCACAGTTGTAGTAGCAGTTGGGCGGAAGCTGCTGCGTAGCTTCCGCGGAACTGCTGTGCGCTACCGCAAAGCGGCTCCACATGCGTGCAGAACCGTGACAAGAAAAAAAAGGATGGGACGAGCTGATGTCAGCATTGTTGATTGCTGACATCATCAGGTCGTGCTGATGTCAGGAACCACTTGCTAAAGTCAGCATTACACTTAGCCAAATTTTCATCCGGAAAGTCAAAAGTTGCCAGCATTTGAACTCCTCGAGAAACGCAGACGGTTTTGAAATCCGACAAAATTGACCTATCGTCCCATAGCGAGCGGCGACATGAGTTCGCCCGACGACAAGGACAAGGGACCAGGTGATCCCTCCTCCTCTTCTTCAGGGGTGTTGAGCCCTCGCTCGCACGCCATTGTGGACCTGCGCAGCCAGTAGGAGGAGATGCGTCGTCTGTAGCAAGAACAGACTGACGCGATCCGCACGCTGACTGAGCTTCTGCGTGCTCAGTCCACGGCTCCTTCGCAGATTTCGGAGGGAGCTGCCAGCGTTGCGGCCTCAACCCAGCACTCGGCCCAGGTGCCCGTGACAGGTGCTCCGCCTGCTTCACCTCTTGGTTTGGTTTCTCCACCACCTACGGACCTCCTTGATGACGAGCCATTCATGCCAGGCTTCGAGGATGACTCCCAGGAGCGGGAGATTCCTCTTCTATAGGAGCGCATCCATCAGCTGCAGACGGGTACCCGACCTCCACACGTGTCCACGATACGATCCTCACCTGACTTCCCCGGTGATCACCCCCTTCCAGGAGTTTTCCACGTCTCTTGCCCTCCTCAGCCTGCGGTTGCTCTCCCCACGAAGCGGCAGCCAAAGGACTTTGAGACACCACCTCCACGGTACATCAGCGAGGATGGATTTGACTGCTCGGAGACCCTGTTTCAGGTGTGGGCCACTTCCGAGGGAGTGTGGCCTTACTACCACAGCCCATACCAGTCTACAGATCCAGCACAGGTGCTGACAGCCGCCCGGGCCATGCAAGGACTTCTCTATGCCATGCCACGCGAGACTGTCGTCGACTTCCGCCCCTTCCCTGGCGAGACTGGCACAGGCAATGGAGCTGATCCTCGTGGAGGCTGGGATCTGGCGTTGTCCCTACTGGCCGTAGAGACGCACGACACGCGTGCGTCAGACATTCGTGATTTCCACTCGCTCCGTCAGGGACCAGCGGAGCCTGCGGCGGATTACTGGCGACGTGCCATGCGTATTTACACGCGTTTGGGGACCTCAGGGGGCACACAGCTGTGGGCACTTCGGATGATCATGCTCGGAGTTCGCCTGGAGTACACCGACATCTTCACAAGGTACAGCAACGCTGCTCTCGAGCCTTTCTCAGCCACTTTGCAGCTGCTCCCTTGGGCGCATCAGCTGTTCCTCCAGGTGACATCGGCCCGCGAGGCAGCAGTAGCGCATCAGGAGCGCATCAAGAGACTTCCCTCACTGCAGCAGTCCTCGCGTCACCACCATCTTCCCTCCTACAGTCACCCTCATCCACCTCCATCACGACCTCATCTTCCTCCTCCTCTTCGACCCCGTCTACACCCACGCAGACGTAGGGCGTTGCAACAGTTGCCCAGGGGAAGAAGAAGAATAGGAAGCGTAGATCGGGTCCGCAGCAGCCGTGATCCGGTGGTAGCACTGGCCGTTCCGTGCACTACTACAACTGTGGAGGTGCCCATCGATACACGGAGTGCCAGCAGCCGCTTCACTGGGAGCGCATCACTCGTGGACTTCAGGCTGCCCATGCTGCTCACGCCGCGTCCGGCACGTCGCCCGCATACTCCTCTGGACGCGCGGCGACCACGACAGCAGCTGTTCCTGCGTCCTCACCAGCGAGTAGCAGTGATCCAGACCCACGTGATTGCACCATCGCCGAGCTTCGCCATCTTCTGGCGCTTCGCTTTCAGGGAGGTGCGAGTGTGTTTTCATCATCGAGTGGGTCACAGACTGCTTGTTCGTCCATCCTTGTGACTCGTGATGACACGTGTGGGGGAGCATAGTCCGCATGTGAAGATGATGGGTCTGACTGCACTGACTGGATTCATGAGTCTCACCTTCGTGATGTACGTCGTTCCTTCCCACTGTCGGCTCAGCGTCCCTCTGATGCCGAGTGTTCCATTGCTCGTTGTATAGTGACGTCCACCAGTCGTGACTCCGGTGGCACTTGGATCATCGATTCCGGTGCCACCCACCACATGACGTGTCGTCGTAGTGACTTTGTGGTACTTGGTCCTGTCACGACTGTTCGTTCTCTTCGTACAGGCTCTGGTCAGTCCTTACAGGTCCACGGCGTTGGGGTTGTATGCTTTGCTGGTCCGTCTGGCCCCCTGTATCCCTCTGACGTGCTCTTTGTGCCTTATCTTAAGCTCAGTCTGCTGTCTGTGCGTGCCTGCACTCTGATGGATCTCTCCGTTGACTATACCGCTTATTCAGCGACTGTGACTGCTCTTGACACCCGTAGCATTGTCCTGCGTGCTTCAGTCGTAGATGATTTGTACCGCATTGCTCGGCCCTCCTCCCCTTGCTCTCCCTCCTCATCTGGTCGCGTTTTTGTCACTAGTGTTCTATCCCCGGAACACCAGCGGTTGCTTCACCGACGTCTGTGTCATGTGGGCTCCGACACTGTGTCGAAGCTCATTTGGACACAACCCACTCTTGGCCTTGACGTGGCCTCTTTCGAGAGGCCACCCAAGACCGACTGTCTTTTCTGCGCTCAGGGAAAGATGCACCGGTGCACTTATCCTGATTCACGTTCTCGAGCACTGAGGCCTCTTGAGTTGGTCCACTCGGACCTGCTTGGTCCTCTCACGGTCGAGTTCCTGTCCGAGAGGGGCCGGTATGTTCTGACGCTGACTGATGACTTCACCCGGATGCGGTGGGTCTACACTCTGCGTCAGAAGAGCGACGCAGCTCTTGCGGTTTGGCTCTAGCTCGTGATGGCTGAGCGTCAGTCTCGCCACACGCTACATACCTTTCGCTCGGATCGCGGCGGCGAGTTCCTCGGTGAGATGGACTCCTTCTTTGCTGAGCACGGCATTTTTCACTAGGTCTCTGCTCCTGCTACCCCACAGCAGAACAGTGTATCTGAGTGCTGGAAGTGCACCATGGAGGATGCGGTCCGCGCCATGCGGTCTGAGTGCGGTCTCCCGGAGTCCTTCGCCTTCGAGGGCTTCGCCTACATGACTTGGGTCTGGAACCGCCTCCCGCATGGTCCGCTTTCGGATCATGTTACATCGTACGAGCTCTGGTTTGGCCACCGTGCTGATCTTCGTCTCGCTCGCGCCTGGGGTTCCCTGGCCTCCGTGTGGTACACCGAGGACCAGCAAGGGTCCAAGGTCTCCCCCCGGGGTCGCTTGTGTGCCTTCATCGGCATCTCCCCGCGGTCGAAGGCCTGGCGCTTTTGGGACCCCACTCGCCGCCGTGTCATTGAGTCCCGTGACGCGCTGTTTTTTTAGTCACTCACATACCGTGATCTGACTTCGATCACAGCCCTCTCTGCAGCCCATGTCCCTTCCTGTGACGGTCCTTGGCGGATGGGGGAGACTTCTCCGCCAGCGACCATTCCTCGTCAGGCTGATGTGTCTGCAGGAGTCCCCTCTCGGTTCCCAGCACTTGATGATCCGGCTATCAATGCCGTTGGACCACAGATCCCGCAGGTTCAGCCTGTTTCACACCCCACAGGTACCGTTGCTCTCACGCCTCCTCCTGCATCACCACCTGTGTCTACCAGCACCCCTGCTCCGGCGTCTGACCCTGTCCAGCCCACTCCTATCCCTACGTCGGCTGACACTCCTGTCTCAGTGTCGGGGCCAGCCTTGCCCGCTGTCACCCCCAGCTCTGTGTCCCCCACACACGCATCTCCTCGTACTGCATCTCCGGCTGCCTCGTCTCAGCCCTCACCAGCCGTGGTCGTACCTGTCCCTGTGGTCGTACCTGTTCCTGAGCCTGAGGTGCGCCCCTCGACCTCTGGTAACTCCCGTGAGCCCGGTGGTCGCCTTCGACCACTAGATTCCGGAGCTCAGCGAGCGTCGGGTCCCGGACCCAGGCGTTCCTCTCGTAGCATCGCGAGCGGTGATCCAAGCACAAAGGCCTTAGGCGTGAGTGTCCGCACTGAGCTTTCAGAGGTACACCTAGCGTGCCCCATAGGGCACGACCTGGTCACTCGCGAGTTCCATATCGCCTGTGAGGCAGTAGCTGATCTCGTGGCCGTCAGGCCTGACACTGAGACGTGTGCACTTGCCACGCAGAGTTCCCCCTCTATGGCGCCTGACCCGGGTACATTGAGGGAGGCTTTCTCATTGCAGGATGTTGATACCTGGCGAGCTACTTGTGAGGATGAGCTTCGCGCCATCCGAGAGCACAGAGTCTACGAGCTGGTCGACCTTCCCCCTGGGAGGAAGGCGATTCAGGTCAAGTGGGTCTTTCGTAAGAAAGTGAAGCGGGATGGCTCACTGGAACGCTACAAGGCCCTCTTGGTCGTCAAGGGGTTCTCTCAGATTGAGGGAGTTGATTACACTGACACCTTTGCCCCTGTCGGCCGCATGACCTCAGCTCGAGCTCTGTTCGGTGTAGTGGCTCAGCATGACCGGGAACTACACCAGATGGATGTGAACAATGTGTTCCTCCATGGCTCTCTGGATGAGGAGATCGACGTGGCTCAGCCACCAGGCTTTNCCGGGAGATCACTGGCACCTTGACTCGCGCAGGGTCCGTACAGAGCGAGGTAGACCCCTCGCTCTTCATCCTACCGACACCCGAGCGGTTCACCGCCATCCTGGTCTATGTTGATGACCTTCTGATTGCGTCTCCATCCCTGGAGGCCGTGAAGGAGGCCAAGGCTGTCCTGCAGACTGCCTACAGGATGAAAGACCTTGGTCCTGCATTGGTGTTTCTTGGTATGGAGATTGTGCAAGATCACAGACATCGGACACTGTTGCTGCATCAGGCCCGATACGCACGAGTCGTGGGGGAGCGCTTTAGCGATCTCCTTGGTGCAGTGTCCACCGCTTGCACACCCCTCACACCTGATGGGCAGGATGCCCTGAAGGTGGATGACCCTACACAGCTGGGGGAGACAGTGGACGTGACCTTGTACCTCCATCTTATCGGATCTCTGATGTACCTGGCCACAACCACGCGTCCCAAAATCGCATTCGCCGTCAACCTCCTTGCTCAGTTCTCACAGGCCCCACGTGCAAGAGCTCTTCACGCGGCTGTGCGAGTGGTACGATACATGGTCTCCACGCCGTATCTCGGACTCTGCTTTTGTTGGTAGTGTTCGGTGGTCCTTGGCGGCTATACTGACAGCGACTGGGCTTGGAGCCCTGATGGGCGCAATCGCACTGGTCGCGTCTTTCTGCTCGGTGGTACCGCTTTGTCTTGGCGAAGCGGGAAGCAGGGCTGCATCGCACGTAGCTCGTCAGAGGCAAAGTATGTGGCTTTGGGCGCAGGGGCTGCTGAGGTAGTTTGGCTGCAGCGCTTATTTCTTGAGCTTGGACAGTCAGTACCCGCCATTGTGCTGCGATGCGACAACAAGAGTGCTCTCGCCATTGCGGAGAACTCTGGTGATTTTCATGCTCGCACAAAGCACATTGCGGTTGAGCATCACTTCGTTCGTGATCCGGTGGAGCGACTCGTGATCTCCATCATGTGGGTTGGCACTGACTTGCAGCGTGCTGATTTCTTGACGAAGGCACTTGATCCCGGAAAGTTCTTGGTGGCCATTCGTTCTGTTGGGCTTCGCCCCGTGCGTGACAATAGTTGAGTGTGGGATGTGCGTCTGCGTCTCATCTGTCTGTATCACCCACTATGTGGTTGTACCAGTGTTGCACGCGTATGGACATGCGTACCATCGGGTCATGGGGGAGTGTTGTGCTTTGTGCCGTTCCTGTACAGTTTACTGTGACCACTCGGCCGTGTCCATACTCGTGCACATCCCTGAGGCAGGTGGCCCTAGTGACACCAGCGCGACGACAGGCAGCGGACTACCCGCATGGAGCTGACCGACCACAGTTCCAGAGCCCCAGATGCCACCGGGACTCTTTGCTGTGTCTTCTACGTCTTGCAGGCGTCTTTCGGCGGACTGGCCATGAGGCCTATTTGCATTTTTTGCATTGTATGCTCACTGTCAGTCGATGGATGCATGCATGTGACCAGTTGTAGCGTTCGTCGTTTGATTCTGCAGGTCTAGGTTCAGACGGCGTAGCATTCTGACATGTGTCCGCACAGTTACGGCCAAAACAATGGTTTTGGGCCGGTTTTATGAGAGCTCTTGGACTGCCGCGTGCGACACCCGCCGTGCGCCGCGGCAGGTATTTATGCCTTGGACCTGTCATTTGTCATCTCTCTCTGCATATGCTGTATTCAAGCATTCTGACACTGTGTCTTGTGTCTCGTAGCCAAACCCTTGTCGTTGTGCGTACGACCTGTGACCGTCGTCACCGTCTGATTAGGCACTGACGCCCGGTCAGTAGCTGTGTTGTTGTGCTTTGTGCCGTTCCTATACAGTTTACAGTGACCACTCGGCCGTGTCTATACTCATGCAGATCCCTGAGGCAGGCTGCCCTGGTGACACCGGCGCGACGACAGGCGGCGGACTACCCACCTGGAGCTGACCGACCATTGTTCTAGAGCCCCAGATGTCACCGGGACTCCTTGCTGTGCCTTCTACGTCTTGCAGGCGCCTTTCGGCGGACTGGGCATGAGGCCCATTTGCATGTTTTTGCATTGTACACTCACTGTCAGTCGATGGATGCATGCATATGACCAGTCGCTGCGTCTGTCTTTTGATTCTGCACGTCTAGGTTCAGACGGCATAGGATTCTGACATGTGTGCGCAGAGTTACGGCCAAAACAGTGGTTTTGGGCCGGCCTTAGGACAGTTCTTGGACTGCCGCGTGCGACACCTGCCGTGCGCCGCGGCAGGTATTTATGCCCTGGACCTGTCAGTTGTCATTACTCTCTGCATATGCTATATTGAAGCATTCTGACACTGTGTCTTGTGTCTCCTAGCCAAACCCTTGACGTTGTGTGTATGACCTGTGACCGTTGTCACCGTCTGACGAGGCACTGACGCCCGGTCAACGGCTGTGTTGCTAGGAAGCTTCTACGCACTTTCTCTTGGTATCAGAGCAGTGAGACAGTTCTAACTGAGCTGCGCAGCAGAGACGCAGCAGAGCAGCAGCAGTGAGAGTCACCGTTGCAGCAGACCTTCTGGGACCTGTTGGAGACGGCCGGTCGCCGTCCACGTACTCCACCCACCACGTGAGATCGCAGCTGCTGAGGCAGCAGCAGCGGCGCGTACCGCCACGCAGAGGTGTGTGGCGGCTGCGGTGCGTGCAGCCGCCCCTCCCCCCACAGCCGCAGCAGTAGAGCAGCAGCAGCAGAGGCGGCGGCGGCAGCAGCGCAGCAGCAGCGCAGCAGCAGCGGCCGCCACAGCAGCATGGCAGCAGCGGCGACAACAGCAGTGTCGACAGCAGCAGCACAGCAGCGGCAGCGGCACAGCAGCAGCAGCGGCAGTCGCGGCGGCAGCAGCAACGCAGCAGTGGCAGCAGCAGCAGCGCACGGCGGCGGTAGCCAGCAGCAGCTGCAGCGCGCAGCAGCAGCCGCCGCGCGCAGCAGCAGCAGCAGCAGCAGCGCAGCCGCTGCTGCCACCGCTGCACACGCAGCTACGCAGCTGCTGCTGCAGCTGACAACACAGCTGCAATCCAGCAGGGCGGAAGCTGCAGCACAGCTTCTGCGGAGCTGCCGCGCGCCACCGCGCAGCGGCAGACCGTGACAAAAAAAAGGAAAAAAAAGAAGGGGGAAATGGGACGAGCTGATGTCAGCATTGTTGATTGCTGACGTCATCAGGCCATGCTGACATCAGCAACCACTTGCTGATGTCAGCATTACACTTAGTCAAGTTTTCACCCGGAAAGTCAAAAGTTGCCAGCGTTTAAACTCCCCGAGAAACGCAGACTGTTTTGAAATCCGGCAAACTTGACCTGTCTTCCCATAGTGAGCGGCGACATGAGTTCGCCCGACGACAAGGACAAGGGACCAGGTGATCCCTCCTCCTCTTCTTCAGGGGTATAGAGCCCTCGCTCGCAGGCCATTGAGGACCTGCGCACCCAGCAGGAGGAGATGTGTCGTCTGCAGCGAGAGCAGACTGACGCGATCCGCACGCTGACTGAGCTCCTGCGCGCTCAGTCCACGGCTCCTCCGCGGATTTCTGAGGGAGCTGCCGGCGTTGCGGCCTCCACCCAGCACTCGGCTCAGGTGCCCGTGACAGGTGCTCTGCCTGCTTCACCTCCTAGTGTGGTTTCCCCACCACCTACGGACCTCCTTGATGACGAGCCATTCATGCCAGGCTTCGACGATGACTCCCAGAGCGGGAGATTTGTCTCCTACAGGAGCGCCTCCGTCAGCTCCAGACGGGTATCCGATCTCCACCCGTGTCCCCAATACGACCGTCACCTGACTTCCCCGGTGATCACCCCCTTCCAGGAGTCTTCCCCGTCTCTTGCCCTCCTCAGCCTGCGGTTGCTCTCCCCACGGAGCGGCAGCCAAAGGACTTTGAGGCACCACCTCCAGGATACATCAGCGAGGATGGATTTGACTGCTGGGAGATCCTGTTTCAGGTGTGGGCCACTTCCGCGGGAGTGTGGCCTTACTACCACAGCCCATACCACTCTAAAGATCCAGCACAGGTGCTGACAGCAGCCCGGGCCATGCGAGGACTTCTCTACGCCATGCCACGTGAGACTGACTTTGACTTCCGCCCCTTCCTCGGCGAGGCTGGCACAGGCACCGGAGCTGATCCTCGTGGAGGCTGGGATCTAGCGTTGTCCCTACTGGCCGCAGAGACGCACGCCACGCGTGCGTTACACATTCGTGCTTTCCACTCGCTCCGTCAGGGACCAGCGGAGCCTGCGGCGGATTACTGGCGACGCGCCATGCGTATCTACATGCGTCTGGGGACCTCAGGGGGTACACAGCTGTGGGCAGTTCGGACGATCATGCTCGGAGTTCGCCTGGAGTACACCGACATATTCACACGGTACAGCGACACTGCTCTCGAGCCTTTCTCAGCCACCCTGCAGCTGCTCCCTTGGGCCCATCAGCTTTTCCTCCAGGTGACGTCGGCCCGCGAGGCAGCAGTAGCATATCAGGAGACTTCCCTCGCTGCAGCAGTCCTTGCCTCACCACCATCTTCCCTCGTGCAGTCACCCTCATCTACCTCCATCACGACCTCATCTTCCTCTTCCTCTTCGACCCCGTCTACACCCACGCAGACGTAGGGCATTGCAGCAGTCGCCCAGGGGAAGAAGAAGAATAGGAAGCGCGGATCGGGTCAGCAGCAGTCGTCATCCAGTGGTAGCAGTGGCCGTTCCGTGCACTGCTACAACTATGGAGGTGCCCATCGCTACACGGAGTGCCAGCAGCCGCTTTACTGGGAGCGCATCACTCGCGGACTTCAGGCTGCCCATGCTGCCCGCACGACGTCCGGCACATCGACCGCACACTCCTCTGGACGCGCGGCGACCACGACTGCAGCTGTTCCTGCATCCTCACCGGCGAGCAGCAGTGATCCAGACCCACGTGACCGCACCATCGCCGAGCTTCTTCATCTTGCGGTTCGGCTCTGGCTCGTGATGGCTGAGCGTCAGTCTCGCCACACGCTACATACCTTTCGCTCGGATCGCGGCGGCGAGTTCCTCGGTGAGATGGACTCCTTCTTTGCTGAGCACGGCATTTTTCACTAGGTCTCCGCTCCTGCTACCCCACGGCAGAACGGTGTCTCTGAGCGCTGGAAGCGCACCATGGAGGATGCGGTCCACGCCATGCAGTCTGCGTGCGGTCTCCCGGAGTCCTTCGCCTTTGAGGGCTTCGCCTACATGACGTGGGTCTGGAACCGCCTTTCGCATGGTCCGCTTCCGGATCATGTTACACCGTACGAGCTCTGGTTTGGCCACCGTGCCGATCTTCGTCTCGCGCGCGTGTGGGGTTCCCTGGCCTCCGTGTGGTGCACCGAGGACCAGCAGGGGTCCAAGGTCTCCCCTCGGGGTTGCTTATGTGATTTCATCGGCATCTCCCCGCGGTCGAAGGCCTGGCGCTTGTGGGACCCCACTCGCCGTCATGTCATTGAGTCCCGTGACGCGCTGTTTTTTTAGTCTCTCACATACCGTGATCTGGCTTCGATCACAGCTCTCTTCGCAGCTCATGTCCCTTCCTGTGAGGGTCCTCGGCGGATGGGGGAGACTTCTCCGCCAGTGACCATTTCTCGTCAGGCTGATGTGTCCGCTCGAGTCCCCTCTCGATTTCCAGCACTTGATGACCCGGCTATCATTGCCGTTGGTCCAGAGATCCCGCCTGCTCAGCCTGTTTCACACCCCACAGGTACCGCTGCTTTCACGCCTCCTCCCGCATCATCACCTGTGTCCACTGGCACCCCTGCTCCGGTGTCTGACCCAGCCCAGCCCACTCCTGTCCCTACGTCGCCTGACACTCCTGTCTCAGTGTCCGGGCCAGCTGTCACTCCCAGCTCAGTGTCCCCTACACACGCTTCTCCTCGCACGGCATCTCCGGCTGCCTCATCTCAGCCCTCACCAGCTGTGGTCGTACCTGTCCCTGCGGTCGTACCTGTTCCTGAGCCTGAGGTGCGCCCCTCGACCTCCAGTTACTCCCGTGAGCCCGGTGGTCGTCTTCGACCACCAGATTCCGGAGCTCAGCGAGCGTCGGGTCCTGGACCCAAGCGTTCCTCTTGCAGCATCGCGAGCGGTGATCCAGGCACAAAGGCCTTAGGCCTGAGTGTCCGCACTGAGCTTTCAGAGGTACACCCACGGTGCCCTATAGGACACGACCTGGTCACTCACGATTTCCATATCGCCTGTGACGCAGCAGCTGATCTCGTGGCCGTCAGGCCTGACACTGAGGCGTGTGCACTTGCCACACAGAGTTCCCCCTCTATGGCGCCTGACCCGGGCACATCGACGGAGGCTTTCTCATCGCGGGATGCTGAGACCTGGCGAGCTGCTTGCGAGGATGAGCTTCGCGCCATCCAAGAGCACAGAGTCTACGAACTGGTCGACCTTCCCCCTGGGAGGAAGGCGATTCAGGTCAAGTGGGTCTTTCGCAAGAAAGTGAAGCCGGATGGCTCACTGGAACGCTACAAGGCCCGCTTGGTCGTCAAGGGGTTCTCTCAGATTGAGGGAGTTGACTACACTGACACCTTTGCCCCTGTCGGCCGCATGACCTCAGCTCGAGCTCTGTTCGGTGTAGTGGCTCAGCATGACCGGGAAGTACACCAGATGGATGTGAACAACGCGTTCCTCCATGGCTCTTTGGATGAGGAGATCTACGTGGCTCAGCCACCAGGCTTTGAGGACGGTGACAAGGTCTGGCGCTTGCGCAAGTCCTTGTACGGCCTCAAGCAGTCTCCACGATGTTGGAACCGGGAGATCACTAGCACCTTGACTCGCGTAGGATACGTACAAAGCGAGGCAGACCCCTCACTCTTCATCCTACCGATACCCGAGCGGTTCACCGCCATCCTGGTCTATGTTGATGACCTTCTGATCGCGTCTCCGTCCTCAGAGGCCGTGAAGGAGGCCAAGGCTGTCATGCAGACCGCCTACAGGATGAAGGACCTCGGTCCTGCATCGGTGTTTTTTGGTATGGAGATCGTGCGAGATCGCAGACATCGGACAATGTTGCTGCATCAGGCCCGATACGCACGAGTCGTGGGGGAGCGCTTTAGCGATCTCCTTGGTGCAGTACCCACTGCTTCCACACTACTCACACCTGATGGGCAGGATGCCCTGAAGGTGGATGACCCTATACAGCTGGGGGAGACAGTGGGCGTGACCTTGAACCTCCGTCTTATCGGATCTCTGATGTACCTGGCCACTACCATGCGTCCCGACATCGCATTCGCCGTCAACCTCCTCGCTCAGTTCTCGCAGGCTCCACGTGCGAGAGCTCTTCACGCGGCTGTGCGAGTGGTACGGTACGTGGTCTCCACGCCGTATCTCGGACTCTGCTTTCGTCGGCAGTGTTCGGTGGTCCTTGACGGCTATACTGACAGCGACTAGGCTTGGAGCCCTCACGGGCGCAGTCGCACTGGCTACGTGTTTCTGCTCGGTGGTACCGCTTTNGAAGCAGGGCTGCATCGCACGTAGCTCGTCGGAGGCAGAGTATGTGGCTTTGGGGGCAGGGGCTGCTGAGGCAGTTTGGCTGCAGCGCTTGTTTCTTGAGCTTGGGCAGTCAGTACCCGCCATTGTGCTGCGTTGCGACAACCAGAGTGCTCTCGCCATTGCGGAGAACTCTGGTGTTTTTCATGCTCGCACAAAGCACATTGCGGTTGAGCATCACTTTGTTCGTGATCTGGTGGAGCGACGCGTGATCTCCATCATGTGGGTTGGCACTGCCTTGCAGCGTGCTGATTTCTTGACGAAGGCACTCGCCCCCGGAAAGATCCTGGTGGCCATTCGCTCTGTTGGGCTTCGCCCCGTGCGTAACAGTGGTTGAGTGTGGGATGTACGTTGGCGTCTCATCTGTCTGTGTCACTCACTATGTGGTTGTACCAGTGCTGCACGCGTATGGACATGCGTGCCATCGGGTCATGGGGGAGTGTTGTGCTTTGTGCCGTTCCTGTACAGTTTACTGTGACCACTCGGCCGTGTCCATACTCGTGCAGATCCCTGAGGCAGGCGGCCCTGGTGACACCGGCGCGACGACAGGCGGCGGACTACCCGCCTGGAGCTGACCGACCACTGTTCCAGAGCCCCGGATGTCACCGGGACTCCTTGCTGTGCCTTCTACGTCTTGCAGGCGCCTTTCGGCGGACTGGGCATGAGGCCCATTTGCATGTTTTTGCATTGTATACTCGCTGTCAGTCGATGGATGCATGCATGTGACCAGTCGTTGCGTCCGTCTTTTGATTCTGCTCGGCTAGGTTCAGGCGGCGTAGGATTCTCACATGTGTGCGCAGAGTTACGGCCAAAACAGTGGTTTTGGGCCGGTTTTAGGACAGTTCTTGGACTGCCGCGTGCGACACCCGCCGTGCGCCGTTGCTAGGAAGCTTCTACGCACTTTCTTACCAGGTGACTAAGAGGCTGTAGAGCACAAAGGATACAGCTCATTGTGTCATATGCATGAGCCGGTCCACGGCAATGTTTTTACTATAGAGAAGTGAATTACTCGAAGGGGGAGGGGGAGAGGGGGGGACTTAGGGGCCACTATCAATGTGGAGACACATGAGGTCGACAGGCATGTGAAAACACCCTTTGGTGCAGGTCAGTTTGATGGCTAACAAAAGTGATTTGCAGGACCTGATTTATTTCATGTGTTACGAAGTCATACACCGTTAGTCTCCCCTATGGAATGAAGGGCAACGTTCTCTGGCGATACACCACCGACGGCTTGTTGTGGAGCATCAACAGTTGCAGACGCAGCAAGCGCTGCAGCAATCATCTCAGGCTTCAGCTTAGGCACCATGACGCGCATGATGCGCCACGTCTGGCTCCACAACCCGTCGGGGTCTTTGTGCTCCGACATGGGCGGCACGAGGACGCCCCTCGCCTGCATCACCATGAGCATATTCTTCAGAAGCTCGGCCACCGTCTCCCTCAGCTGCTCCCCTCCCCCGAGCCGCCGCGCCGCCTTCAGACACCGCTCCAGCCTGTTCAGCACGCCGAACCAAAGTGCGCAGAAACCCGGCCCGGGCAGCGAGGCCAGAGCAGGCAAAAAGTGCAAAAACACCCTCGAGAGGAGCTTCGCGGCCGCCTGCAGCGTGCCTTCCATCCCTCGGTACTCCTTGCCGGCCCTCCCTCCGGCCACCTCCACGAGGTCGTCGACGAGTAGGAAGACCACCTGGTCAAAGCACGGGCCCCACACAGTGACGGGCATGCGCAACGTCTCCGCAGCCAGCAGGCACCGCTGCAGCCAGAAGACAGCGTGGTTGCGCACCTCCTCGCGGGGGTCGAGGCACACCCTCCGGACTGTCTGCGCGAGCCGCAGCCACAGGTCCGGCAGCTGCTGCTGCAGCTGCTGCAGCAGCAGCTGCTGCTGGTGCTGCGACTGGTGTGCACGTATCACAGCCTCAGCGTCGCTGCTGCCTGCCTGCTGGGCAGCAGCCCTACTGCTTTCGTCTGTTGCTGCTCCTGCTACTGCCGCAGCAGCAGCAGCAGCAGGACCTGCACCTGGAGACGTGCTCCAGCCCGGTTGCTGCAAACCATCTGCTCTCCCAAACCTGCCGGCAGTGGAAGGGGACAAGGGTGCGGCCGACATTCCATCACCACTGCCTCCGGAAGACATGTCAACGCCGTCAATGCCAACGGGTGCACGAGACCAGTGTTCGAGGCAGTCAACCAAGCTGCCCATNTATCACAGCCTCAGCGTCGCTGCTGCCTGCTTGCTGGGCAGCAGCCCTACTGCTTTCGTCTGTTGCTGCTCCTGCTACTGCCGCAGCAGCAGCAGCAGCAGGACCTGCACCTGGAGAAGTGCTCCAGCCCGGTTGCTGCAAACCATCTGCTCTCCCAAACCTGCCGGCTGTGGAAGGGGACAAGGGTGCAGCAGTTGTTCCATCACCACTGCCTCCAGAAGAATCGATGCCGTCAATGCCGACAGGTGTACGAGCCCAGTGCTCGAGGCACTCTACCAAGCTGCCCATGAGATCAAGGGCCTGTTTTGACCGCTCAGGCCCGCCCGCTCGCGCCTCGGCAAAGTCCCGGGCTGCATCGAGGCACGGCACAAAGTTGCCCAAGGAAACGTGCGGCCCACCGGTGACGATGAACGCCAGCGCCTCGAACCCCGGCTCTGTGGCGTCCGGGTGGCGGGCGGCGATCGCCAGCAAGGCGCTGATGGTGCGCCAGGTGACAGGCGACTGCAAGCGGCCGGCGCTGCCCACCACCACCACCTTCACTTCGCGCGTGATCCGCTCGCAGTACGCCTCCGCCACCCGCGCGTCCAGCTTCAGGATGAGGTGGAGCGACCTCAGCAGCTCCTCCGCCACATCAGCGTCTGACGTGGCAGGCACAATCCGCTGACACACGCGCAGCAGCCCGAGCACGGCCCTCTCCACGAGTGGGCTCGGGCCAACAGCCGACTGCACGATGATGCCCAGATATTCCGAGACCACAGGCCAGAGGACGAGAATTCGATCGCTGTTGCACAACGTAACTACAAACAGCAGGTCCAGACAAAAGACNTCCATCAGCAGGAGCTGGCTGAACCGGGAGATGAGTCCTCCAGTCGGCTTCTTCTTCCCAAGGATCTGGGGATTGGTGATTGCCAGGGTGCTGAGGGGTAACCCTCCCCCTCCCCCTCCTCCCTCTCCACCTGCTCCGCCTCCAGGCACGTCTTCCACGCTAGCCAGGACGGTGGCCGGCAGGAGCCCCAGCTTGTGCAGCCGTAGGACGCAGTCCAGAATGTTCCTCCACCCGGCACGCACATAGTCCCCATGGCGGTTCGCGACCCCAAAAACGGCCACGGCGGCAATCCTCGCCTTGGCGTCCTCGCCAAAGCTCACCGCGGGCTCGTCACCGCCACCCGAACCCCCTCCCCCTCCACCTCCACCCATGATCCCCGCGAGGCTCGGGTTGAGCAACGTCGTGAAGCGGCAGAGCGACACGACGAGGTCGTCGAGGACGTCGCCGAGCGCGTACGCTGCGCACAGCAGCCCCACGGTCTCAAACCCCGCCGCGCACTTGCGCAGCGTCGACTCGTCCTCCGCGGTGTGGTCAAAGACGACCGAGATGGCCGCGATCGCGGGCCCCGCGATGAGCACAAACACGTCGCGGTCGAGCACAGGGCAGTCGTCGCAGAGTTGGAAGGGGGGCGAGGAGGCCGCCCGGCGCAGCAGGTCGATCCAGCGGGAGTAGGTCATCTCGGCGTACGCGCCGGGGGTTGCTTCAGAGGTCATGCGGATCTCGTTGCGCGCAATGGAGTGGTACAGCTCCGAGAGCATCTTCCGGGGGAGGTCTTGCCCGTCGTTTATCTTGCGGTTGTTGCGGATGAACTCCTCCTCTGTCATCTTCTTCTTCACCTGCCAAAACATTAGTGAGAGGGGAGCGAACATCGGGTTCGAAATCTCATGTTAGTACAAGATTGGTAATCACATACCAGCAGGAGTATGGCTGAGGGAGATAAGTGGTGTGAGTCAGATCAAGAGTATCCGCTGGCAGTCATGCTGAAGTGTGCACGCTGTCACCGACGTTCATGCATGCTAACTCGTGCACGCATGCAGACACGAACACATGTACTGAATGCATGCTGACCGATGCATGCATGAGCAGACTGACAAGCCAATGCATGCGGGCTGATACCTGCATGCAAGCTGACATGCATGCCAACAGGTGCATGTATGCTGACAAAACACGTGCACGTTGCATAGCAGCCTCCTTCTCCCACACAGCCTTTGCGCAAGGGTCTAATCACTCTGCGTCGTAGCGCATCGCGCACCCCCCCACAAACCTTGGTCATCGTGCATTGCGTTAGACACCTTGCAAAACATCTGGAAAACACACACCGTCCCGCCACAAACCTGTCCGTTGTGCTGGTCGGTGTTGAGCATGATGACGGAGTATGCCAGCACATACGACGTGTCCTTGTTAGCCAGCACGCCAGGGCACTGCTCAAAGTACCGCTCTGCAAATGCCTCCAGCACGCGCGCTATCTTCTGCGCCTCCCCTGGAAGCCGGAAACTTTCCAGGAAGCTTCTCAGGGCGCCGTCCACCGTCATCCCCACAAAATTGAAGAGGTGGACGTACTCATTCAGAACGGCTACTTTGAACTCGTCATGGTCGCCCAGGTAGTCGCCGAGGAGGACCTTGCTCAGTCCTGGGGTGTACCGGAAGAAGCAGGCAACGCTGCGAGGGTCGAGCTCCGAGGGAAGAAGGCCGATTCCTTGGAGGAACTGGATTCCCTTCTTTGGGTCTCTGTTGAAGTGATCGCCGCCGATCAACAGCCGTCGCTTGATGAACTTCTTCCGTCTCACAAAGTCCGCCCAGCCGTCTGGCGCGGTCCCCCCAAGATTGTCCCTCGGCGGCTGGCTGGTCCAGAAGGTCTCCCTCTCCCCCTCTGCTGCCGCTGGCCTCGCTCCGCCGCCGCTGCTCCTCCCCCCAGCCCCGGCCTCTGCTGCGCCAGCTGCTGGCACGGCAGCAGCTGCCGGAGGAGCCACACCTGCTGCCCCAGCAGCGCCCACCGCA
>SZWC01007613.1:2500-19627 GCA_023375785.1 Penium margaritaceum | reverse complement strand
CGCCGTGCTCGTCATCTCCGTCGCGATCACGTGCAGGAACGGCGCGAGGTACGTCACGGGCGGCTGCGCCTCCCAGTGCTCGGCCGTCCAGTCCAGGGTCTCCCGGCGCAGCTGCTTCAGGTTGTGCACGAGGGGGTCGTCGGGCACGCCGTCGTCGATAGAAGCCGGGAGCATCATGCCGCCTCCGCCCTTGCTGTGCTGCCGCATCACGGCCAGCACGGTCTGGATCTCCGAATTCAGCTGGTACCTCTTCAGCTGGCTCCTGCTCCTGCTGCTGCCGCTGCCGCCGCCTCTGCTGCCGCGGCCCGTGGGCCTGCTGCTGCCGCTTTCGTCACTACCCATGCCCATGTTGAAGAAGAGCGCCTGAAGTCTCGCCTGCTTAGGGTGGTGGAATGAGGGTGTGGCCTGTTGATGCTGGTGTACTGCCAGCTACTGTGCTGCCACTGCAACGTCGGCGGTCTCCCCTCCAGCAGGAAAGACGGCTGTCACTAATCCCACAGCCCGCCGGGAGGCCCAATGAGCCCTGGGAAAGGTCCGCCTTACCCTGGTGCCACTGGCACCATTGACACCATGGGCATCATAATCTTGCTGATTTGTTTCGGGCCACCAGACTATTTGCGGCTCGTGACGAGCAGCAGCCGCATTGAACGTTGACAGATAGCTGAAAGGGCGAGAGGAGCCAGGAGCTGCAAGGATCTGCCAGATGATCCCTTCTCCCCCTCCTGGATCCGTCTGGTCCCTCGACTGCCCAAAGAGTAGGAGCCGGGGATCTACGGAGGAAAGGGATCGGCAGTTGGTGCCCAGCTTACCACAAAGGAAGCTGTGTCAGCTCTATGCGCTCCAGGCCCAGGGACGTCTCCGCCGACGCACCCGACGGAAACCAGACGGAGAGAGAGAGCCGAGTGTCCAGAGACGGTCACGATCCCGAACAACTAAGTGCTAGAGCCTCACACAGCATTTGGTGCACGAGAAACATGCCGATCCAGAATCCGAGGCGGCGGCGTCTGCATCACCTTGGGCCGCGTTCCGTGCAATTTTTGTTCTTTAACGCCACGGTCTTGGCAAGTTGGGGAGTCAGCGGGAAGGCCTCTGACATTTTGGCGCGATTCTGGCGACGCTTTTGCGACAGCGGGGTATTTCCCCCGCAATGGTGGTCGAGATTGTGATTTCCAGGATTTCTTTTGCTCCAGACCTACATCCTTGCTGGCAATGATCGATTGGCTGTAAAGGCCGGGCCAGGCGGTTCTGGCTTCGAAAGCTCAGTCCAGCCTCGGGATCCACACTTTCTGGACCAACAGGTGTTGAAGCCATGTGCATTGTGCACATGGCTCCGATGCCGGCACAATGACGACTTGAAAGGCAAAACCCAAAGAACCATTGACATTGGAATTTTATATCAGACTTAAAGGAATTCATGAATGAGATTATGACAAAAACATCAAACCACACTCGTAGGGAAACTTAGTTGAAGTATTGAAGATTTTTGCGATGTCTTCTCAACATTGATGGCTAGCCTTGGCTTGGCAAAAGCTTAGTTGCGTGTAGGACCCCAAATGATCCCACTTCACCAAGTATCCCACGTCCCTTTATGTCGATTTCCTTGTAGTTGTGGCCACAGAGCAGCCCTACTCCCCCCAACCTTGTCGAATCTAAGAATTTGGTCCAAAATTGCTAGTTTTCACCATGGTCGAAAAATCTCAGGCGATGAAGTCCATGTACTAGACATGGAGCTACAAATCATTTGTACTCAAACATTCGCACAAAAAAACGAAATCCCACCTAAGGTCACCCAGTGGTTTTACACTAATATGTAGCAACTCCGATTCGTGTTACGGCGGTCCGCCTTGAAAAAGTGGAGCAAGTTGTTTGTCGTGGTTAGGCTATTGCTCCAAGACCGGAGCATATAACAACTCGGTTTTCTAACTCGTCCATTTTTAGGGTTTTTCGTACATTTTCTGAAGCAACACCTAGAAGCAAATACTCATGTCTCCAAGTCGCATCTCACTCCCACTACGGGAACATGAGGCCGAGCTGGACTAGTTACTCAGAGTTGGTGCACCCGAGGGGCATAACAATACCTGGCACGAGGCCGAATCTGTTGAAATTGCTTTCACAAAAACCTCTACTTGAAGCGTGAGTGATGCACGCATATTTTATCTTTTGGGTATGCCATCACACAATGATTGTGTGTCCGGGTTCTTGCCATGCCCTCCCTTCATCCTGTCACCGATACACCCTACCTCTTTGTCCTGACCAAGTGCATGCCACTCATGGGACGTGCGGGACATAGAGAACCTTAGGCGTGAAGGCAGAGATCGTTGTATGCCATATCAAAAGTGAACTTCACCTACAATCTAGATTGCCATGGACGACTACCTCCTATATTTCTCCTTGCAATCCGAGATGATGTTTGCCGCCAAAGAGTCCATACAAGATGAAAGCCTTACAAGGAAAAAATCATCTGTTTGACTCATTCCATACTATCCCACGTTGACCCGCCCTAGTTGTGTGTGACATTCCCATTACTTCCAACGATCCCCGCCATGAGAGAATGGATTTACGCTACAACAATAGTGTGCATGCACTAAGCTGTACGCTTCTTTGCGTACATGCTGATGTGTACCAAGTTGTCTTAACAAATATGTGGGCAGGTTTGTACGCCAATGAAGACGATGACAAACATGACATCACCTTTGTGTTGTTGTTACCGGCAGAGGTGGCAGCAACAGTGCAGGCTGCAACAGGCTCTTCATTTCGCCCCTTTTCGGTGCCAAGCTCGTTGATGGGATTGCATCGGTGCTGGCGTTAGAGACAACCATGGTTTCTCAACCTGGCTTCCAACAAGTGCTTCACACACAATTGGCAAATGTGGCAACGCGTATCTCACTCTAACTTGTCCCCTGTCGTTCCATGCCAACGTTAAGTGGTCTTGTATGGTGTGCCTACGAAGGATGGCATGCATGGCTAGTGTTGCTGGCTCATGTCGTGCCTTGTGGGCTAGACTTGATGTCGGGGTGGTGGGGCTAGAAGGCTAGAGTGTAAGCATGGCTTCGCTTATGTTGTGGTTGGCTCGCTACGTTGGCTATAGAGGTGCCAAGGCTGGCGGCTTGAAGCACTCGCTTAACTATAGTGGTTGATGTGGCTAGCGTGGCTCGTGTTGGTAGCGTGGCTGTTGTGGTTGGTGTGGCGTGCATTGCTGACGTGGTTGGTGTGCTAGGCAAAGGTAGTTGGGTTGGTTGGCTGGTGTCGTGGCTTGGTAATTTAATGTGGTTGGCTGTCATGGCTAGTTGGTTTATTTGGCAAGCTAAGCTAGTTGGCCTCGTCGGTGGTCTTGGTTTGTTGGCTTGGCTGGCTACTATGGCTAGATGGCGTGGCTAGTGGGCTCAACTTGCTAGCTTGGTTTATAGGCTAAGTTGGCTTGCATGGCTTGTGAGCTGGCTTGGTTGGCGTGGCATATGGGCTTGGCTGATTAGCATCACTAGGTAAGCTGGACTAGCTGGCATGATAGGTTGGGCTAGGTTGGCTGGCGTTGCTTGTAGGCTAGGCTTGCTGGCATGGCTATTTGACTAGGCTCGTTGGAGTGGCTAGCAAGGCTAGGCTGGCTGATGTGGCTAGCCGGGTTGGGCTGGCTAGCATTGTTGATGGACTGGCTGGCTAGCGTGGCTAGTGGCCTGTGATGGGTGATGTGGTTGTTGCGTTGGGCAAGCTGGTTAACATGGCTAGGTAGGCAAGACTGGCTAGTGTGGTTGGTGGGTTAGGCTGGTTGGTGTGGCTGATGGGTTGGATTGCATGGCGTGTCTCGCTATGCTCGGATGGGTAGCATTGCTGGTGGGCTGGGCTAGTAGGCATGGTTGGTGGACTAGGTTGGCTGGTGTGGCTAGGAGGGTGGGCTACCAAGCATAGCTAGCTAGGCTAAGCTGGCTAGTGTGGCTGGTGGGCTAGGTTGGCTGGTGTGGCTAGTGTGCTAGGCTGGCTAGCATGGCTAGTGGGCTGGGTTGGCAAGCATGGCTAGTTAGCGTGCTTGGTTAGGCTGGGATGGCTGGTTTTATTGGAGGGCTGGGTCGGTGGACATGGCTAGTGGGCAAGGTTGGCTGGTGTAACTCGTGGGATAGGATGACTTGCATGGCTAGATGGGTTGGGTTGGCAAGCGTTGCTGGTGGAACGCTTGCCAGCGTTTGCCACCCTTCTCCTAGGTGTAGTAATAGTGTCGTCACATGAACACAGGACACTCCATACTCATGGAACCGTGCACGTGTATACCTCTGTTGTACATGGTAAATCACACTTTAGGTCATGTGCGCTCCCCTTCATCGGTCACTCCATGTGATAGCATACATATGTGCATCATGAATAGCACTCAAGACATTTCATACGATTCGCCAGCCAACATCTGGGGCTCAGCAGCAGCAGCGCGTATACGGCTAGAGAGAGCAGAAGCATTAGATAGGATACGTGTTGTGCACCTCACAAATGCACGCATTTAGACTTTCGGCACCATGGCTCGTAGTGTGTCCACCGTGCCGCACAAGAAAGCGCAGTGCACTCCAATGCTCTAGCGGCATGCCACCCCCATCTCCCAAACCACACATGTAATCCAACAGATTCATGTTAGAATCAACTAACCTCAACTTCTGTTGTTCAAATTTTGGTTTTGTATGTACATGTGCCAATGCTCAAAATCGTTCAGGTTCGGCAGCTCTGTATTGCTTCTTCACAATCTCCCAGATGTGATAACATCACCATGCATACATGACAGCTGGTATGGACACCTCAACAATATTCCAAAGCCCACGCTCATGATCAGTAATGACCACTGTACCTGTCTGTTCCATAGAAAGGTATGCAGCTGTCAACAGTGTGCAAAATCAGTTCCACTCCTATTGTTTTTTTACATGTACAAGAGCCCAACACAATGGTACTACGTGGTCATTTTCATCACAAACTGTACCATAAGAAAAACTTGGCTGAATGTAGTCCGTAAAAAGGTACCGTCCATTGTCAAGATGTGTCGGCACCCATTCCAATCTTCCTCGGTACCCTAGTACACTTCGGGGTCCACTCTCTTCATCTACAAGTTTGAAGAGGAAGACATGGCACATGTTTCTACATGAATGACATTTGATGCCCTCATGCAACTTCCATAGATGTAGTTGAAGAAATTGGGAAGGGTTGGGATAAAGACAACACATGTCAAATCTGTTTCATAGTATACATTTTTTGTACAATGCACGCAAGACAACAAAGTTGATATATATATAATTATATATCCAATCACAACCTCACTGGCACAACGCACTAACCTCGGTGTACAACGTCAAGAATAATACCCACGACGTGTCTATATCGTCCATGATCTCAAAAATGACCCTTCTTTTCACGCGGTTGAGAACCAGGTATTCTGCCTACTCTCCGGTGCGCACATAAAACACTTGACATAGCACTGTAGCATTCACGGTGATGTTATTCTTGACCACATCACGTATGTGATGAAGGACCCAGCCCGCGATGCGTTTTGGTTCCCATGTGATGTGGACGGCTGACAATGGTGCCCGTCCACGTAGGATGACATTTTGAAGAAGCCCAATTGGTGTTGCCAATGTGCACGTACAAGCCACTTGAAGTGCGTAGCATGGTGATTACCACACCACTCCATGATGCATCCCGGTTCACTCTTCTCCCACTGCAATGGGAAATGTTATACAACCGTGTAGTCTTCAATTGCCGTGCGACACTTGCCAAGGCTACAAAGCACTCCCCAGGTGGAAACCGTTGCAACGATGATGCATCACTTGGTCTTTCAACAACAACAGGGTGTTACACTTCCGGAACCGGTAGTGGTGGAAGCTCTTCCTCCGATGACCTTGTACGTACCCAGCACATCAACAGTCCCAACGCACACATAACAGTGCACTATGGTCACGCATGCAGGGTAGACATGCATGTATGCACTACCATGCCCTGCCGTGCCCTAGTCTACCCCTGCCTTGCCCTGCCCTGCCCTGCGCTGCCCTGCCCTGCCCTGCCATGCCTTGCCTTGCCCTGCTCTGCCCTACCTTGCCTTGCTCCAGCCATGCCATGCCCTGCCCTACCCTACCCTGCCCTACAATGCCTTGTCCTGCCCTGCCCCACCCTGTCCTACCCTGCCCTGCCCTGCCCTGCCCTGCCCTACCCTACCCTGTCCTTTCCAGCCTTGCCCTACCATGCCCTACCTTGCCATGCCCTGTCCTACCTTGCCCTGCCCTGCCCTCCCTGCCCTACCCTGTCCTGCCCTACCCTGCCTTGCCCTCCCACGCCTTTCCCTGTTCTGCCCTGCCCTGCCCTACTCTGCCCTGCCCTGCCCTGCGCTGCCCTGCCCTACCCTACCTTGCCCTACCCTGCCCTCCCTTGCCTTGCCTTGCCCTGCCTTGCCCTACCCTCCCCTGCCCTGCGCTGCCCTGCCCTACCCTACCTTGCCCTACCCTGCCCTCCCTTGCCTTGCCTTGCCCTGCCTTGCCCTACCCTCCCCTGCCCTGCGCTGCCCTGCCCTACCCTACCTTGCCCTACCCTGCCCTCCCTTGCCTTGCCTTGCCCTGCCTTGCCCTACCCTCCCCTGCCCTGCGCTGCCCTGCCCTACCCTACCTTGCCCTACCCTGCCCTCCCTTGCCTTGCCTTGCCCTGCCTTGCCCTACCCTCCCCTGCCCTGCGCTGCCCTGCCCTACCCTACCTTGCCCTACCCTGCCCTCCCTTGCCTTGCCTTGCCCTGCCTTGCCCTACCCTCCCCTGCCCTGCGCTGCCCTGCCCTACCCTACCTTGCCCTACCCTGCCCTCCCTTGCCTTGCCTTGCCCTGCCTTGCCCTACCCTCCCCTGCCCTGCGCTGCCCTGCCCTACCCTACCTTGCCCTACCCTGCCCTCCCTTGCCTTGCCTTGCCCTGCCTTGCCCTACCCTCCCCTGCCCTGCGCTGCCCTGCCCTACCCTACCTTGCCCTACCCTGCCCTCCCTTGCCTTGCCTTGCCCTGCCTTGCCCTACCCTCCCCTGCCCTGCGCTGCCCTGCCCTACCCTACCTTGCCCTACCCTGCCCTCCCTTGCCTTGCCTTGCCCTGCCTTGCCCTACCCTCCCCTGCCCTGCGCTGCCCTGCCCTACCCTACCTTGCCCTACCCTGCCCTCCCTTGCCTTGCCTTGCCCTGCCTTGCCCTACCCTCCCCTGCCCTGCGCTGCCCTGCCCTACCCTACCTTGCCCTACCCTGCCCTCCCTTGCCTTGCCTTGCCCTGCCTTGCCCTACCCTCCCCTGCCCTGCGCTGCCCTGCCCTACCCTACCTTGCCCTACCCTGCCCTCCCTTGCCTTGCCTTGCCCTGCCTTGCCCTACCCTCCCCTGCCCTGCGCTGCCCTGCCCTACCCTACCTTGCCCTACCCTGCCCTCCCTTGCCTTGCCTTGCCCTGCCTTGCCCTACCCTCCCCTGCCCTGCGCTGCCCTGCCCTACCCTACCTTGCCCTACCCTGCCCTCCCTTGCCTTGCCTTGCCCTGCCTTGCCCTACCCTCCCCTGCCCTGCGCTGCCCTGCCCTACCCTACCTTGCCCTACCCTGCCCTCCCTTGCCTTGCCTTGCCCTGCCTTGCCCTACCCTCCCCTGCCCTGCGCTGCCCTGCCCTACCCTACCTTGCCCTACCCTGCCCTCCCTTGCCTTGCCTTGCCCTGCCTTGCCCTACCCTCCCCTGCCCTGCGCTGCCCTGCCCTACCCTACCTTGCCCTACCCTGCCCTCCCTTGCCTTGCCTTGCCCTGCCTTGCCCTACCCTCCCCTGCCCTGCGCTGCCCTGCCCTACCCTACCTTGCCCTACCCTGCCCTCCCTTGCCTTGCCTTGCCCTGCCTTGCCCTACCCTCCCCTGCCCTGCGCTGCCCTGCCCTACCCTACCTTGCCCTACCCTGCCCTCCCTTGCCTTGCCTTGCCCTGCCTTGCCCTACCCTCCCCTGCCCTGCGCTGCCCTGCCCTACCCTACCTTGCCCTACCCTGCCCTCCCTTGCCTTGCCTTGCCCTGCCTTGCCCTACCCTCCCCTGCCCTGCGCTGCCCTGCCCTACCCTACCTTGCCCTACCCTGCCCTCCCTTGCCTTGCCTTGCCCTGCCTTGCCCTACCCTCCCCTGCCCTGCGCTGCCCTGCCCTACCCTACCTTGCCCTACCCTGCCCTCCCTTGCCTTGCCTTGCCCTGCCTTGCCCTACCCTCCCCTGCCCTGCGCTGCCCTGCCCTACCCTACCTTGCCCTACCCTGCCCTCCCTTGCCTTGCCTTGCCCTGCCTTGCCCTACCCTCCCCTGCCCTGCGCTGCCCTGCCCTACCCTACCTTGCCCTACCCTGCCCTCCCTTGCCTTGCCTTGCCCTGCCTTGCCCTACCCTCCCCTGCCCTGCGCTGCCCTGCCCTACCCTACCTTGCCCTACCCTGCCCTCCCTTGCCTTGCCTTGCCCTGCCTTGCCCTACCCTCCCCTGCCCTGCGCTGCCCTGCCCTACCCTACCTTGCCCTACCCTGCCCTCCCTTGCCTTGCCTTGCCCTGCCTTGCCCTACCCTCCCCTGCCCTGCGCTGCCCTGCCCTACCCTGCCCAGCCCTACCCTGCCCTGCCATGCCTTGCCCTGCCCTACCCTGCCCTGCCTTGCCTTGCCTTGCCCTGCCTTGCCCTGCCCTGCCTGGCCCTACTCTACCCTGCCCTGCCCTACTTTTCCCTACCCTACCTTACCTGCCCTGCCTTTCCCTGCCATGCCCGAGCCCGCACAGCCCGCACATCCCGCATAGTCGGCACAGCCCACACGATCCGCACAGCCCGCACAGCCCTGCCCAGTCCCATAGCCAGCACATCCCGCACATCCCGCACAACCAGCACATCCCGCAGATACCTGGGCCAAAGCCGCAAAGAGGCCTCACATGTTGGCGTTCATTGAGATGTTGTGGAGGCTGCCGCTTGGGAGAATGCGGTGGGCGAGGTCGCACGTCATAATCTGATGAAAGGATGATGATAATCCGATGAAAGGATGATGACCTAATGTGGTGGGGCATTGACGGGGAAGCCATTTGCATCAAGGAACGGAGGGGTGTCATTTTGACGGTGCTCTTGTTGGACGTGCGTGCGGAGTTGGGCCGCCATTGTGGAGTCCCAGAGACAGAGTGACGGAAGACATGGGTGCGCAGTAAGGAGATGACCTTTAAGACAAGAGATGCCATGACTGATGGCCACGGGCTCTGGCCGCGCACGACGGTTTCCGGAAGGGAGGGGCGAATTGCACCACTCATGGGCCCAACCACACTCTGTCAGCCGTGGCGAGGCGGGGGAGGGGGCGGCGTCACAGTGACTTCAATGGCCATGCCCTATGCCCTCCTTTCCGTACATCCCTATCCACGCCTGTCGCCATGGAGGAGGCAAGCATCCTGCAAGCTTCGTCTTGATAACCACATCGGCGAGGCATGCATAAACTTGGACGTTTGGTCAAAAAGGGTGACAATGTTGGTGGTGGTGGGGGGACTAGGCGTTCGTGGCTAGCAATTCGTAAGTTGTGGAATCTCCACAAATGGCAGGGGAGGGGGGAAGGGGAGGGGGAAAACATCTCACGCACGCTCGCGATTAAAGGACTGGTCATGGATGTATGGAAAAATGAAAAATAACAAGTGGCTACTACATTTCTCACGTTCGTGATCTTGTGCAATCTGTCGTTTTGTACCAAAATCTAGGCACGTTTTATGATTTTGTCAAGGAGTAAATGTAGAGAAAAAATTGTACGTATGATTTGCAAGCTTTCTCAAACAAGGCTATGGTAACACCCTATTCTTCAAATAATGCTTGACCTCCTTTTATTGAATATAAAATGTAACATTTGCATTTTACACCCTGAGATGTATGGCAACAGGATAATATAGGCATCTCTTCGCGGTCGAAGGCCTAGCGCTTTTGGGATCCCCCTCATTGTCGCATCATTGAGTCACGCGACGCACTCTTCTTTCAGTCCCTCACCTGCCGTGATGTGACATCGATCACATCGATGTCCGTCACACATGTTCCTACGTGTGAAGTTTCTCGATGGATGGGGGAGTCTGCGCCTGCGAGCACCTCTTGCCAGGCTGATGTGTCCGTTTGAGCTCCTTCCACTTCTCCATCTCTGGCTCTTGATGACCCAGTGATCATTGCTGACGGCCCAAAGAACTCTCAAGCACAGCCGGCTTTTACCTCCTTTCCCTCGCACTGCACAGGTACCCATGATACTATACCTGAGCGTACTCCTGTGACCGTACCTATGTTCATCGGTACTCCTGCCTCTATGCGTGGTCCTACTTCACATGCTCCTACTATTACACCCAGTCCCGTGTCTCCCACACACGCATCTCCTCACACGGCATCACTAGCTCCTTTGCCTCAACCCTCACTAGCTGTGGTCGTGCCTGTCCATGAGCCTGAGGTTCGCCCCTTGAGCCCAGATTATTCCCGTGAGTGTGGCGTTCTTCTTCAACCATTGGACTCCGGAGCCCCGCGAGTGTCAATTCCTATACCCAAGCGCTCCACTTAGAGCATCGTGAGTGGTGATCCCGGCACAAAGGCCCTAGACCTGAGTGTCCGCACTAAGCACACAGAGGTACGTCCAGCGTGCCCCGTAGGGAGCGATCTCATCACTCGCGAGTTTCATGTCGCTTGTGATGCAGTTGCTGATCTTGTGGTCGTCAGACCTAGCAATGAGGCGTGTGATCTTGCCACGCGGAGCTCCCCCTCTATGGCGCCTGACCCGGGCACACTAAGGGAAGCTCTCTCATCACAAGATGCTGACTCTTGGCGTGCTGCCTGCGAGGATGACCTTCGCGCCATCCGAGAGTACAGAGTTTACGAGCTAGTCAACCTTCCACCTGGGAGGACGGCTATTCAGGGTAAGTTGGACTTTCGGAAGAAAGTGAAGCCAGATGGCTCACTTGAACGCCACAAGGTTTGCTTGATCGTCATGGGATACTCTCAGATCGAGAGCATCGATTACATTAACACCTTTGCCCCTGTCGGCCGCATGATCTCAACTCGACTCTATTCGTTGTACTGGCTCAGCATGACTGGGAACTGCACTAGATGGATATGAATAATGCGTTCCTCCATGGCTCTTTGGATGAGGCAATTTACATGGCTCAGCCACCTGGCTTCGAGGATGGTGACAAGGTCTCACGCTTTCTCAAGTCCTTGTACGGACTCAAGAAGTCTCCTCGGTGTTGGAACCAGGCGATCACTGGCACCTTGATTTGTGCGGGATATGTGCACAGCGAGGCAGATCCCTCTCTCTTCATCCGACGAACGCCTGAGCGGTTCACCGCCATCCTGGTCTATGTCGATGACCTTCTGATCGCGTCTCCTTCACTGGAGGGCGTGAAGGAGGCCAAGGCTTTCCTCCAGACTGCCTACAGGATGAAGGACCTTGGTCTTGCAGCGATGTTTCTTGGCATGGAGATCATGCGAGACCGCAGACGTCGAATGCTATTGCTGCATCAGGCTCGATACGCATGTGTCGTGAGGGAACGCTTCGGCGACCTCCTCAACGCAGTGTGCACGGCTTCCACACCTCTCACACCTAACAGATAGGATGCCCTGAATGTGGACGATCCCACACAACTGGGGGAGACAATGGATGTGACCTTCTACATCCGTCTCATCGGATCTCTGATCTAGTTGGCCACTATCACACGTCCCTACATTGCCTTTGCCGTCAACCTCCTTGCCCATTTTTTACAAGCTCCACACGCTAGATCCTTTCACGCAGCTGTGCGAGTGGTGTGGTACGCGGTCTCCACGCCGTACCTCGGACTCTGCTTTCGTCGGCAGTGTTCGTTGGTACTTGACGGCTACACAGACAGTGACTGGGCCTGAAGCCCAGATGGACACAGTCGCACCGGTTACGTGTTCCTGATCGGTGGTATCGCTGTGTCCTAGCACAACGGGAGGCAGGGCTGCATTGCACGTAGCTCATCAGAAGCAGAGTATGTTGCTCTGGGTACAGGGGCTGCTGAGGGGGTATGGCTGCAGCACTTGTTCCTTGAGCTAGGTCAGTCACTACCTGCCATTGTGCTTCGTTGGGACAACCAAAGTGCTCTTGCCATTGCGGAGAACTGTGGTTTCTTTCACACTCGCACGAAGCACATTGCGGTTGAGCATCACTTTGTGCATGATCTGGTGAAGCGACAAGTGATCTCCGTCATGTGGGTTTGCATTGACATGCAGCGTGCCAACTTCTTGACAAAGGAACTAGCATGCGGAAAGTTCCTGGTGGCCATTCGTTTTGTTCGGCTTCGCCCCTTGCTCTGAGAGTAGTTGAGTGTGGGGTGTGTCTGTGTCCGCGTCACATCTGCCTTTACACTCGTTGTTGTAATCATCTCAGTGCTACACGTGTATGGACATGCGTACCATTGGGTCATGGGGGGTGTTGTGATTTGTGACGTTCCTCTCGACCTGTATAATTTACTATGACCACTCGACCGTGTCCATACTCATGCAAATCCATGATGCGGACCCTGGTGGTACAGGTGTATTATCTGGTGGTGGACTACCAGCTTGGTGCTAACCAACGACCATTCCAGAGCTCTGGACGCTGCCCGGGACCTCCTGTAGTTTTTCTGTAGCACACTGGAGTTTATCGATGGACTGGTCGTGGGCCCGATTCGCATTTTTTTTGTATTGTGTGTCCACCGTTTGATGTTGGATGTATGCATGTGACCAGTCGTAGCGTCCGGCTTGTGAATCTGTACATCTAGGTTCAGACGGCGTAGCTATCTGACATATGTGCACAGAGTTACTGCCAAAACAGTGGTTTTGGTCCGGTTTTAGGACAGATCTTGCACTACCGCGTGCGACACCCGCCGTGCGCCGCGGTAGGTACTTATTCCATGGACCTGTCATTTGTCATTTCTCTCTACAAATGCTATTGAAGCATTTTGACACTTTGCCTTGTGTCTCCTAGCGAGACCCTTGCCGTTGTGTGCACGACTTGTGACTGTCGTCACCGTCTGACCAGGCACTGACGCCTAGTCGACGGTTGTGTCGCTAGGAAGCTTCCACGCATCTTCTCAGTGGCAAGGTGAATGAGGGACCCAATCACACTAAGATGATTGTGACTTTGAATGTCACCACCACGTGTGATGGGTCGGAAGACTTCAGTAGGCGATGTCCTGTTAGGGTCATTAGAGTGGACACAGTAAGGGCATCGGCCAGTATGCAGGCAAAGCGCTCTCCGAGATTACAGACATAAGCACCCTGATGTGTATGCATATTGTGACACCGAAGATCGCGTTCCAGCTTCATGTTAAGGAACACATGAGATAGGACCATTCATCTTGCACTTGGATTGTAGGAATGCCTTAATGGAATAGACGGCAGCGAAACTAGGAGAGAGTAAGCGGGTCATTGACAAACAAGAATGGCCAAATAGGTCTCCGACAAGGCACTTTGAAAGACTGTTGGGTGAATAGTGCTACGGTAGTAACCACCTCTGTCAAGGGTGGAGGAGATCTCCATGTTCTAGCAGCTCGGTGACATTTAAGGCCGTACGCAGCCTTTTGCAATCGCTTGATCTTGTTTGTGCATTTGGTGAAACCCGGTGGCTAGACCATGTAGATCTCTTCATTGAAACGCCCATGCCCATGCACATAGTTGGTGTTCATCTACTCTAGTTTCCAATCATGATGTGCCACAAGGCTCAGAGGTGTGCCAATGGTGGTGTCCCGTCCGAGTGGAGAAAACATTTTGTCAAATTCAATCCCAAGAATCTGAGATAACGCTTTTGTTGTTTGGGGAGCCATGTATTGGTTGACCTTGCTATTTGGCTAAAGCTTGCATTGAAGGTCCCAACGACCTGTGACAGCTTTGCGGTCCGCTGGAAGGTCCACAAACTCGAAGACACCATGCTCCTTGAGAGCACTCAGCCCCCCTTGTATGGCCTTTTCCCAAAGGTAAGCATCAGCTGCCTCTCGATCCTACCAAACTCTAGAAGGCTCTAGTGGGAATGTAGTGAGTCCACTCACTACAAATCATGCAGTGACATACCCCACAACAGAGGCATTGATGTCGCTATGGAAACCATGTGTAACTAGTGTGTACCCCAATGCAGAGTTAGGACAGAGGTTATGGACAGAAAATCCAAGTGCCAGACCAGTGGGCCTGTCAAGGGGCCCAACAAAAGAGCAAGATGCAATGGAGCGAGTACAATGTAGAGAGGGCTAGAGGTCAACCACTCAGGAAGAGAGCAAAGCCTCCCCCCACACGTACATGGCTCTCGGCCGAAAACAAGAGCAAGAGTCTGTGACTTAAGATGTGACATTGGGATGATGACACGCTCTGTGGTCTGTGGCACATGAATGGGGGGTGAATCCGGAGGCAACTATAGTCGAGCATTGATGGTGAAGGGTACATGTGCTGACTCTAGAGAAGATGTCACAAAAGATGCAGAGATTGACCATGAATTTGGTGAAGAAAGGTGTGGATGTACTCACTCTCTATGGGAGCGACCAGTGACAACTGTGTAGGGGACAGATGACCAGTGGAGGGAGTACCCCCCTTTTAGGGACAAGGGAGGAATGACTTCTGGAAGAAGAGGAAGAGGATGAGGGTGAGGTGTGCAAGGACGGGATTGCCAATAAAGAGGAGAAAAGTGTTATGCTGACAGTAGCTATAGCAATGTGATGAATGAGAGATATAGATATAGATATAGATATAGATATAGATATAGATATAGATATAGATATAGATATAGAGATAGATATAGATATAGATATAGATATAGATAGAGATAGAGATATAGATATAGATATAGATATAGATATAGCTATAGATATAGATATAGATATAGATATAGATAGAGATAGAGATATAGATATAGATATAGATATAGATATAGCTATAGATATAGATATAGATATAGATATAGATAGAGATAGAGATATAGATATAGATATAGATATAGATATAGCTATAGATATAGATATAGATATAGATATAGATAGAGATAGAGATATAGATATAGATATAGATATAGATATAGCTATAGATATAGATATAGATATAGATATAGATAGAGATAGAGATATAGATATAGATATAGATATAGATATAGCTATAGATATAGATATAGATATAGATATAGATAGAGATAGAGATATAGATATAGATATAGATATAGATATAGCTATAGATATAGATATAGATATAGATATAGATAGAGATAGAGATATAGATATAGATATAGATATAGATATAGCTATAGATATAGATATAGATATAGATATAGATAGAGATAGAGATATAGATATAGATATAGATATAGATATAGCTATAGATATAGATATAGATATAGATATAGATAGAGATAGAGATATAGATATAGATATAGATATAGATATAGCTATAGATATAGATATAGATATAGATATAGATAGAGATAGAGATATAGATATAGATATAGATATAGATATAGCTATAGATATAGATATAGATATAGATATAGATAGAGATAGAGATATAGATATAGATATAGATATAGATATAGCTATAGATATAGATATAGATATAGATATAGATAGAGATAGAGATATAGATATAGATATAGATATAGATATAGCTATAGATATAGATATAGATATAGATATAGATAGAGATAGAGATATAGATATAGATATAGATATAGATATAGCTATAGATATAGATATAGATATAGATATAGATAGAGATAGAGATATAGATATAGATATAGATATAGATATAGCTATAGATATAGATATAGATATAGATATAGATAGAGATAGAGATATAGATATAGATATAGATATAGATATAGCTATAGATATAGATATAGATATAGATATAGATAGAGATAGAGATATAGATATAGATATAGATATAGATATAGCTATAGATATAGATATAGATATAGATATAGATAGAGATAGAGATATAGATATAGATATAGATATAGATATAGCTATAGATATAGATATAGATATAGATATAGATAGAGATAGAGATATAGATATAGATATAGATATAGATATAGCTATAGATATAGATATAGATATAGATATAGATAGAGATAGAGATATAGATATAGATATAGATATAGATATAGCTATAGATATAGATATAGATATAGATATAGATAGAGATAGAGATATAGATATAGATATAGATATAGATATAGCTATAGATATAGATATAGATATAGATATAGATAGAGATAGAGATATAGATATAGATATAGATATAGATATAGCTATAGATATAGATATAGATATAGATATAGATAGAGATAGAGATATAGATATAGATATAGATATAGATATAGCTATAGATATAGATATAGATATAGATATAGATAGAGATAGAGATATAGATATAGATATAGATATAGATATAGCTATAGATATAGATATAGATATAGATATAGATAGAGATAGAGATATAGATATAGATATAGATATAGATATAGCTATAGATATAGATATAGATATAGATATAGATAGAGATAGAGATATAGATATAGATATAGATATAGATATAGCTATAGATATAGATATAGATATAGATATAGATAGAGATAGAGATATAGATATAGATATAGATATAGATATAGCTATAGATATAGATATAGATATAGATATAGATAGAGATAGAGATATAGATATAGATATAGATATAGATATAGCTATAGATATAGATATAGATATAGATATAGATAGAGATAGAGATATAGATATAGATATAGATATAGATATAGCTATAGATATAGATATAGATATAGATATAGATAGAGATAGAGATATAGATATAGATATAGATATAGATATAGCTATAGATATAGATATAGATATAGATATAGATAGAGATAGAGATATAGATATAGATATAGATATAGATATAGCTATAGATATAGATATAGATATAGATATAGATAGAGATAGAGATATAGATATAGATATAGATATAGATATAGCTATAGATATAGATATAGATATAGATATAGATAGAGATAGAGATATAGATATAGATATAGATATAGATATAGCTATAGATATAGATATAGATATAGATATAGATAGAGATAGAGATATAGATATAGATATAGATATAGATATAGCTATAGATATAGATATAGATA
>SZWC01007612.1:50922-86251 GCA_023375785.1 Penium margaritaceum | reverse complement strand
CCACCTCCGCAGACAAAACGTGGGCGGGGTTCAGGGAGGGGGAGGGGGCGGACGAGGACGTTGCGGCCGCCAACGCTGCTGCTGCTGCTGGTCGGCGAGGCACAATGTGCTGACCGAGCGCGTCTCTGTGAGGAGGCAGGAGTGTGGATGATGAAGAATGGCTGATCACCCCGACCGAACTGCTGACCAACGGACTAACCGGCTGAGGGACAGACCAATCGACCAACCGACCGACCGACCAATAGTGAGCCATGCCAACAAGCACGCAGGACCCATGCCAATGAGAGCGCATGCACGGTTGGTTGCTGTTTGGTCGGACGTGGAAACCACCCATCTGATTAGCTCATCCCATTGATAGGCCAGCCGATGACCATAGCTCCGAGGACGTCAATCCTGTCAAGAGCTTTGGACGATTGGCTCCATTTGAGCAGTTGAACGAGTGCCTGAGCTGCAAGCCCCCTGCTGTGGACCCCGTGGTTGACAGAAAAGCACATGACAGAGCCAGTTAGGAGCGGGAGGAGAGAGGAGGAGGGGGAGAAGGAGAATGTACGACATGTCAATTCAACAGTGAACCTCACAGCACGAACAGCCATAGGAGGGAGTGGCGGGGGAGGAGGGGGAGAGGGCGGAAGACGGGATTTGTCACACAAGGTTTGTGAACAAACCAAATCGTTTTATGCAGACATGTTTCGCACAATGGAACTCATCGGGGGCACTCACAGGACGAACAGCCACATGAGCGAGTGCAGGGATGGGTCTAGCGTGTTCAGGGCTGTCTCCAGATCCCCTTTGCTGCTGCGGCTGAGCGCGTCATCACCCCCCTGCTGCGCCAAAGACTCCAGCAGCTGCTTCAGGTCTTCGGGGCTACCTGACAGCCCCAGCGCCTGCGTCACCAGCTTCTCCAACACCTTCATGCCGCCCCCGACTGCTTGCCTGTTTGCCTGCTCGAGTGCTCGACAGCTCGCCTGCTCGGCTGCTTGCCTGCTTGACTGCTTCCCTGCTCCCCGGCTTCCCTGCTTGCCTGCTTCGACGTTGAACACCGCTACAAATTCACGGGCTTTGCCCAGCGTTCATTAATTTTCTTCCTCAGCAGCCACGGCCGCGACGCCAGCGACAGCGGCAGAAAAAAGTTGCAGGCGGCACCTGCCAGCTGCAGCACTGATTGGTCACACGCGCCTCCGGGTGCGGCCGCAGCAGCCGTGGCTGGGGCCTGCCACGGAAACACAGTGTGGACCTCCTCACTCGCTCAGCACGATGCCGTGTCTTTTGTACCCTGCGGCAGCTTCGCACGCGGAAACGCGATGTTGCGGCTCTTGCTATGCTTCGCAGCTGTTTTTTTGGGATACATAATAACCCTTCACAATCGCTCCACTGGTCAAATAAATTAGTTTTTCCGCATTTGTCTCTTCGCTGTTTTCCCGCCACAGAAACTAGTGTTGTTTTCATTCCCCTCTGTTTCGCCTGACGTTGTCCGAACACTGTCCGCCGTCGCGACTCTGCTCGTCGGCAAATACGATTCTGTGACTTGAACACGGCTGAACACCAGGTATAACAAGTAAAAAATACCAAAAACCCACCCAAGGACTGAATATGTTGAAAACATGTGCAAGACTTTTTGGGTTACATAGTAACCCTATTACAATCGCTTTGCATGCCAGACGACGCTGAAGAAAATCGTGACTGGTGGATCGGTCATTTTCCTGACATATCCACCAATCAGTGTGCTAAAAATTGTCGGACTGCATGCCCCCCCACGTCTGCGGACGCCTGGGCAGGGTCGGCCCAGGGGAAAAAAATCACGGACATCGACCTAGATGTCCTGAAAGACCCTGGATAGTACGGGATGACCAGTCCGCCGCCAGGACAAAAGGTTAAGGACTATACGTTGGGTTGGGTCCAGCCCCTCGAGTCCACAAGCGAGCATAATTTAATGTTGTTTTTTCCCCTCTATGTCGCTCCTCCTTGGCCTCGCCCTCTCCTGTTTCACGGAACTGGTCGTCATGGCAAACTCTTTAGACTCGTGAACCCGGCTTCAAACAGGGTTAACATGCACATGAAAGAAAATAAATTCAACCAAGGTTATAAAAGAAGGTAAATACATTTACTTCTGCCTATATTTACATCATCTTATTTTTTATAACATAAGGAAACATCCAAAATTCATCCAGATTTGTCGAAGATCGTTTTTTTAATGAAGTTCATAATAGACGTGTGGAACTATCATGTTCACAATAAAAGAACATATTCATCTCATGTAAATGAATTCATCATCAGATAGAACTATATACATAAAAACGTCCGAGAAAAAATGCCTTTAAAGGTTTTTCTTCAATATGATGGTGCATTGTTTTCCATGATAGAGTGTCGTCAACCGCATTTGGTCAATTTTTGGTTATGTCTTTTTCGCTTTTACATCCACACAAGCTGGAATAAATCCAGCATAGCTTGAAGTAATTTAGGAAGAGTTCGCCAAAACCATACACAATGTTTAAGAGCACACATGGGCGAACCAAAACAAATTGTTTGAACGAATGCGGGTGACAGTTTGTTAGTTCATTTACAACCAGTTTTGGCTTCCACGGACGAGATAAAGTCTCATGGCAAACCTTCCATTATGTGGTCCAGGTTGCGGGCAATTATATAGCCTCTTAAGAGATACTAATATGAATACTTTTGCTCGGTTACTATGTAACCCTATGCACGCTTTGCGTGCAACTCCTGCCACTTGTTTAAGTTTATTTTCAAAAATGTAGCGGGAGGGCCGGTTCGGCCCTCCTTCCTCGCTGAAGCGAGGGCTGGTTGCGCACCATCCCTCGCGTCAGCGAGGACTGGCCGGCGGCTAGCAAATCGCTGGCCGCCAGCCAGCTCGCTGCCGGCCGGTTGGACAGCCGGCGGCCGGCCACCGGCCGGACAACCGCCAGCCACCGATCGCGGCCTTAGCCCGATCGGCGGCTGAGAGGCCATGAGGGCTTCGAGGGCGAGGCCTCGTGTCCTCGTGCCCTCGCCCCCCCCCTCGCCCTCCTTGCAAAACAAGCAAGCGAGTACGAGGGATAGGGGGAGCGAGGGTGAGGTCGAGAGAGAGCTGGTGCAAAATCGCCAGCGTGCCTCGCACGCGACGATTTTGCGCCAGAACGGCAAAACGTAAATCGAAGTTCATTCTCGACGAACTTCGACATAAAATAAACGGAATAACTCGTGCGAACACACAAGTTCGAGGTAATAACCCCAGGTTTGGGTCCCAAAACCAGGGGTTTGGTTAAAATCGGAAATGGGCCTCCGGAGACTCGAAGTATTCGTGTCTCCCTGCTCTGGGTCATTGATGATGATTGCCCCTTAGTCTTGCGAAGGGGGTAAGCCCCTGACGCGGACTGGGAACGCCATTCTGCGAACTCTGACGACGACTTCAGAGCAGGAGCTCGAGACACGACACGTTACAGTAGTTCTCAAAGCCAGACGACCCTTGCGACTAAGGGTTCGACGGAAACGGTGGCTATGTCATATATAAAACGCCGCCGAAAGCTGCAAGCAGTAGCAGAAACGGCAGAAGGGACTACGCCATATACAAGTCACGGATTGAAGCGTCGTAAAGTGCGTTAGAGAGCTTGAAAAAAACTCTACTTGGTGGAGACTCTTCCTTCCAGCCTCTCTTCACTTCCAGAGGGCTAGAAGAATTTTTGTGGGACGGGATGGGGAGTTCCCACCCTCAAAAACCACAAAATCCTCCCCATTGTCAAGGCTCCTTCAAAATCCCTTCATCCAAAAATTGGGACAGCGCCCCTGCCCAAGTTTAGGGACTCTCACGGCCTGAGAGCACTCTAAAAAGGTGGGTGAGATTTTTGGCGGCTTGTCAACGCCGCTGGCTCAAGGGAGACGTCACCCAAGAATGCGAGAGGCGTCAAGGAGCATGAAGAGAAGACCAAGGAAGACAAGAATACAAGAGGAAGACAAGAAGGAGAAGAAAGAGTGGAAGGCTTGGAAGGAATTGTTAGAATTCTCCTTAGCACTCTTTGCTCTTGTTTTGTGAGCGGCACTCACATTCCTCTTCATTCCATTGTCTTGTAAATTTTTGTTTTCCTAGGTACTAGTCCTTACCAATCGACGTGAGTCACGGCTTAAGAAGACTAGTTACAAAACCCATGGCCTTATGCCGACGTGGCGGCCCAGGAACATAGAAAATTAACTTATGATTGCCTCACCGATCGTGAGAGCAAGGAGTTTGTGGGAGGCGATTCCTCCTTGACGTTGTGGAGTGATTCTCACAACGGTCTTGACGTGCTAGTTGCACGAACGACGAGATGGCAAGTGCCGGACCGTCCAAGACAAACAAGGGCAAGGTGGTGACGGCCTGACCAAGAGCTCTCGGCGGACTCCAAATTCTGGGAGCCGCCGCAACGAGCACGGTTGCCAACCCAAAGGCAACCGTACCGCCAAGGGCAACCGTACCGCCGAAGGCAACCGACGCCAACCTCGGCGATACCGAGCAACGTGCGGAGGCCGAAAAGGTGCTCGACGAGCACATCGACGCGCATGTGGTCGACCCCCACGCGACGGACGACGCGATGGAGGAGGATCTCCCGGGGGGATACCTTGACAAAGAGCACGACGCCGACAATGGCAAAGGCGATGAGGATCGCGACCATCGCCATCGTCCTACGACGAACTCGAACCGATTGCTCGAGAAGGGCAAGATGCCCGCTACATCGCCTGGAGCTACCGACGGCAGCGAGACTGCCAAGAGCAACAAGGCCGCTGAAAGCAGCCGCACGGGAAGTTCGCGCGACAACGAGCCGGACGACGTCGCCGCGAAGGCAATTCGCGATGACCGTCGTAGGCTCGCGGAGTTTACTACCGAGGCCGCAGGCCGACTCAAGATCACCACCGATGGTGCAGATACGGCACCGCTCGGAGGAATGGGGGCGGACCCTCCTTCCTACGATGCGACCGCAATGGGGCAAGGCAGCGCCCACTCGAGCGTCATCGCCGACGAAAGTCTCCTCCGAAAGGTGGGACTCCTTGGAGGCGTGTACACGAACCGTACCCTCTTGCAGTGGGTAAGGGTACACGGACAACGTGAGTCCCTGGAGGCTATCGCCGATGCTTTGACGACATCAGAGCTCAAGTTCGCGTTTGCAAACCTACTAGCCCACGTCAGACACAACATCACGGACCTTGACCGTGATCGCCAGCTCCAGCGCTTGGCCGCCCATGAGGCAAGCCGCCGATAGAACGACCTCGACAAGGCGTTGTAGAGCGTGACCCAGGTGCGGATGCAGCAGCAAGCGCAGCGTGTCGCAGCTGCGGATGCCACTCCCGGTGGCAGCGACGACTTGCCTACCTCGACGACTTCGGATTCGTTCATGAACACGTCCTTCCTCCATAGTGTGGAGATCTTCCGGAAGGGCGTGAAGCGGACCGACTGGCTGAACCGCATGGAGTACGTCCTACATGTCCACAAGGCTCCAATTAGCCAGTGGGGTGACCTTGTCACGACGCGGCTTGAAGACAAACTCTTCAAGTATGTGGTCAACGAGTGGACTGCGAAGCAGCCGCACCTCGAGTGGCAGCCCATGCCGTGGGAGGCCTTTTGCGCGATCATGCGCAAGGAGTGCACCCAACGTGAGGAGGCGTAGCGCGCTTTCCACAAGATCAAGGACTTCAGGCAGCTAGGCAGCTCGCTCGAATCCTACTCGAGCGAGTTTGCTGCACTCGTGGAAAAAGCCGAAAGCTTCACCAAGGGCGATGGGACTCAGGCCTTCAAGTACCCGGAGTGCATGCTGCTGGAGTACTTGCGTGATGGTCTCGCTAGCGAGAAGCTGAAGGACAAGACCACCACAACAGCCACTGGCCAAGCTTGGACAAGCTGGAGGGCGTTGCGCGACTACATGAGCGAAGTGTTTTCGGCGAACCCGAAGCACTACTCTGATGCACGGCCGAACGCACATGCACAGCAAGGCCGCGACATGCACATGGACGCTGCAGGGGCTGGTGGGTCAATTGGACAGCGAGGCGGGACCAAGGGCAAGCACCCTGCAAACCCTCTAGCAAAGAAGGCTGGTGGATACAAGGGTCCCAACAACAAGCGCAGCCGCGAGAATGACGAGCTGCAGGCGGCGCGTGAGCGTCGCAACACATCCTTCCGTGAAGGGCTCTGCTACAAGTGCATGCAACCGGGCCACTTTAGGGCTCAGTGCCCTCAGGCTGCTGGGGGTGGACAAGAGGTCGCGGCATTAGCTGCAGCAGTAGCACCTCGTAGGGATGGTGCAGCAGGAGGCCGCGGACAGGGCCGTGGACAGGGTCGCGGTCGCGACAATGGGCCCGGTCGTGGTAACGGACAGGGCCGTGGGGCGGGTTTTCCCCACCCTTGAGTGACGTTAGTGGGGACCACTCAGGGGTCAAACTGGATCACGAGTGTGGGTTCATGTTTTCAGATGAGGATGTTAAACAAATTGAGTTTTTGACGAGTTCAAATTTCTCTATTGTCTTCTCTCCTCTTGTTGAGCTGCATTCTACACTTGTTGACCGACATTGCCCACTAAACCTTGCATCTCTGGACGAGATGCATGATCGTACGTGCTTAGTGGTGGCGGCACCGACCACTGTGCAAGAGTTGTGTGACACAGTGATTGAAGCAAAAGCCCTCAAAGCAATGAGTTCAATCACGTTCGTAGTACCTTTAGTCGAGGATTTTGACCCAGTCAAATTTAAAGACTGGAAGGTGCTACCCGAATTCACACGTGCCCACAAGATGTGGACTCGAGTGGGTGAATCATGGGAGTTGCAACGCCTGTCATACAGATTCCATGTTTATAACAAACTCGGTTTGCCGTCATCGAGTCTGTTCACTCGGAAGAGTGGGAGCAACATGACGATGCAGTTCAAAGGACACCTAGCTGGTGCTCTCGTGAACGTACTTCCTGACACTCGAGGGGACGACTCTTTTGTTAGCCTGGGCTTTACCCGACAGGTTGGCTTGAGGTACGAGCCATCGAATAGTGCAGTTGTTGTCGGTGACAACCGTACGTGATCGGTACTTGCAAAGCAAAAATTTGTACTGAAGGGTACACACAGAGTGTCACGTTGAAGGTACTCAACCTTCTTGACCCGTTTGATGTGGTACTAGGCGATCCTTGGCTCCGTGACAACAAGGTACTAATGTGCTTTGAATCAAAGCGATTGATCCTCCAAAAAGGACAACACTACTTTTTACGTTGGTTTCGCGTACGGAATTATCACCGACCAGACTCAAAGTCCATGCAAGCTTGTCTGCAATGCAGGTCAAGAGACGTATTCGACAAGGTTGTCGATTCTTCTTGGCTCAGCTACAGAAAGTGGATGACAACGTGACGGAAGACACGCCACAAGAGATCAGATCTCTATTGGCGGAGTTCTCGGATGTATTCCAAGACCCACCGGCTTGACTTCCACCAGAAAGACACATGGGCCACACGATTCCGCTGTAACCGGAGGTGACTCCTCCGTTCAGACCCATGTATCGCCTTAATCCAGCAGAAAGGCAAGAGGCCGAAAGCCAAGTCAAAGAGTACCTTACAAAGGGGTGGATCGAGCCCAATAGCTCGCCGTACGGTGCGCCAATCCTTTTTGTGAAAAAAAAGGACGGTGGTTTACGCATGTGCATGGATCACCGGGCGTTGAACAAGCTGACGGTGAAAAATCAATTCCCCTTACCGTGGATTGGGGACCTTTTTGACCAAATCCAAGGTGCAAAAGTATTTTCGTCCTTGGATTTGTCTCAAGGGTACCATCAAATCCGCATCACGGAAGATGATGTGCCCAAAATCGCGTTTCGAATGCACATGGGACACTATCAGTTCCGAGTGTTATGCTTTGGGCTGACAAATGCCCCTGCAACCTTCCAAGGAGAAATGAACCAAACGTTCGCCAAGCAACTCGGACAGTTTGTCTTGGTTTACCTGGAGGACATCCTGGTCTTGTCCAAATTGATGGAAGAGCACATAGAACATCTGCTAAAGTTCTCTCAATCCTTCGCGAACAGAAGTTCTGTGTAAAAGTGAGCAAGGGCAAGTTTGTACAAGATGAACTCGAATACCTTGGACACATCGTCGGCAAGGACGGCATCCGTGTCGACCCACGAAAGGTCCAAGCGGTTGTGGACTGGCCACGTCCCGAGAATGTTGGGCAGATACGGTCTTTCCCCTGCCTTGCAAACTACTTTCGACGGTTTATGCAAGGGTATTCGACCCTGGTAGCTCCGCTCACCAGGCTCACGCGAAAAGACGTGCGTTGGGAATGGACACCTGATTGCGAGAACACTTTTCTCAAGGTCAAAGAGCTCATGTCCACGGCGTCCGTCCTAGCTCTTTTGGATCCATCGCAACCGTGGGAGGTTTGATGTGATGCGTTGGTAGTAGGACTTGGAACCGTCCTTGTAACGAGGTGCCCTATTTTTCTGGCATACTTGGGGCTCGTCCAAGTTTTGGAGGCATGTTGGCGATTTTCCAGTTTTCAGAAATCGTGCCATTGGTCGAGCTCATCTCCGATCGACCGCCGATGTGAGGAGGAGGAGGAGGAGGAGCGAGCGCGCGAGCGAGCGCCGACGTGGAGTTCACGCCGGTGCTAAGGCCCTATTTTGCGCAAACCCCCACGCGGCGTTCCGAACACGCCACACGGGGATGGCTTCCCCCTCTCGACGGGTAGGGTAACGGCGACGCTACCCGTCGAGAATTCGTTTCGACGGACTGCCCCGGCAACGGACGCGGTCAACGACAGCAGTAAAACTGGTGACTGCGACCGTGCGACGGTCGCAGTTCTCCGGTGGCGTGTCCGACACGGTGACCACACCCACCGCCGAGAGGCATACGCGAGCAACGAGGCGGCTCGCCGAGAGACAAGATTGACCGTCCATCTCAACAATCGACGACCCGGGACTTCTCGCACAAGGCACTAGGTGTAAGTAGGGCACTGAGTTCAGGTGCAAGTACAACACCAAGTACAGGAGCAAGTAGCTTGCTATAGCAAGCTAGGAGACCAGTAGGCTAGGGCTAGAGTAGCTGGCCAGAGAGTATAAATACCCTGTACATTGCTCATCGTCAGTAACCTGTATGTACCAGCTCTGGCTTCCAGACATCTCCAAGTCTATCTTTCCACTACGACTGTGCTCTCCACACACCAAGGCTTAATCTCCAGAGAGCACCCACTCTCACATCTAGTATCAGAGCCAGAGCCACGCGTTGGGCGGAAGCGCTGCCGGAGCTCGCGAAACTTCAAGGAGCGAAGGCACGGGCTACGCCGGACAACGTCGAGGCTGATCGAGAGGGAGATTGCTAGACCAGACTTCGAAGCCTATGCACAAGCCAACCTCTGGAAAATTTTCTACATTTCCTGAGCGTCCACACGGCCTACCGTGCGTGCGCGGGAGACGACGGGTGACTCCCACGCACTTCGAAGACGTCAGATTTTTGTCCGAGACTGGCGAATTGCTGTCGATTGTTTTTTTGATTGCTGCCAAAATGCTGCCAAATCTTTTCGAACGATCTCCAATGACTAAAATTCATCAAGAGCCATGGAGCAAGCCCTGCAGCAAATCGTAGAGCAGCTAGGAGCCCTCAAGCTGGAGAATGAGCGACTTTATCGGCAGATGGCTGACCTACGGGACGGGACTGGCGCTGGGCAGGTTGGGGCGGCCCGGTAAAGGAGTCCGCCGAGACCAAAGCCAAAGGCTCCGGAAGCACTCAATCCCTCTGTCAAGGGTGCGAGCATACGGACGTGGTTGTTTGTAATGAACAGCTACTTTGGGGCTCTGGGTCACCCTCCAGAGGACGATGCTGTGCGTATGTCATTCGCGATGACACTGTTATGCGGAGCAGCATTAGAGTGCTGGAGGCAGCTGAATATGCTAGCCACACCAGGTGGAGGTGGGAACGCACCTTTGCAACATGCCGTGTTGTGGCAGCCAGGCGCGGTGCAAGCTGAAGCTCGCGTGCCGACGACATGGGAACAGTTCGGGCAAGCCATGAGAGATCGATTTGATCTTGTGAATGCCTCCATGGTCGCACGCAACATGCTTAAGCATCTGAAGCAGATCGGCTTTGTGCAGGAGTACACACACCGTTTCTTGGCGTTGTGCTCGGAGATCGACGACATGAGCGAGCCGGAGATGGCAGACAAATACCACGATGGCTTGAAGGCAGAAATTCAGCGCACGCTGGCACTGAGTGGCATCACGGAGTTCCAGGCGATGGTAGCCACTGTTGAGCACGTCGACGCGCTACGCTACCATCGAGGATGTTTCCGTGAAAAGCAAGAGAATTTTCAGCGTCAAGCACAGCACCAACAAGCTGACCCCATGGAGATCGACGCAGTGCAAGGAGGCCAGCAGCAGAGCAAGCTGCGTGGTGGGAGCTGTTGGATCTGCGGGAAGCCTGGGAACCACCAGGAGGACTGCAAGAAGAAGCAGCAGGGAAACGGCAACCAGTAGTGAGTGGCGGGTGGCCATCTGGTGGGAAAGCTTTGTTTGCATCAGCGAACACCAGCCCCGAAAGTCCTTCAACAACAAGGGAGTTGCCAAGTGTATTGCTGCGGAGCGAAGGAAGCGGGAGCGTTCCGGGGATCCTCCTGAAAGCCGAGATTTTATCGGCTGGTTCTGCGGACGACGAGGGATGCCAGACTCCCCGGAAGATTAAAGCATTGCTGGATTGCGGCACGTCACACTCATTCTTCAGCGACGAGCTTGCAAAGACGTTGGGGCTTGCACGACTACCCGGGAAGCCAATTACTACCAAGTTGGTACAAGGGGAGCTGGAGTGCGGACTCCCTCTGAAGCCTTTGAGGGTCCGTCTGGACAAGCTGTCGTGCGAGGTGAACGTTCGCACGTGTCCAATGGATACCTATGACGCCATTCTTGGGCGTGACTGGCTGCACCGGTGGAATCTTGCTGTGGATTGGGTGTGCAGCCAGGTGAAAGTGAAGAAATGCGGAGAGCAAATCGTTTTGCCGTTGTGGGCAGAGGAGAAGGAATCCAAGGCAGGCAAGGTGCCGCAATTGAGTTACGTGCAGCTAAAGCGTTGTCAGCGCAAGGGGGAACAAGTGTACCTTGTGTGGGTGTAACAGAAGGAAGCAGCTGCAGAGGTGGAAGTATCGGCAGCAGAGACAAAGCAACAAGAGGGTGAGCAGCAGAAAGCAGCTACAACAAAGCTGTCGGAAGGCATCAAAGGAGTGTTGGACAGCTGCAGCGACGTGTTTCTTGCTGGGCTGCCAAAGGGTTTACCACCGAAGCGGGACATCGACCACAAAATTGATCTGGTTCCGGGAGCAACTCCAACGGTACGAGCTTCTTATTGCATGAGCGATAACGAGCTAGGTGAGCTGAAGGAGTAGTTGGAGGAGCTGACATAGCAAGGTTTCATCAGACCATCGGTGTCACCCTATGCTGCACCAGTCCTCTTTGTGAAGAAAAAGATAGGGGAGCTGCGGATGTGTGTGGACTATCGCGCACTGAACAACGTAACGATAAAAAACCGGTACCCGCTGCCAAGGGTCGAGGAGCTCTTTGACCAGCTGAGGGGAGCGCAGTTCTTCAACAAGATTGACTTGCACTCGGGGTACCATCAGACCCAGATTGCGGAGTAGGATGTGGAGAAGACGGCGTTCCGGACACGGTACGGTCATTTTGAGTACCTCGTAATGCCGTTTGGGTTGACCAACGCTCCTACAATGTTCATGAGCCTCATGAACAGGAACTTCCACCCTCACTAAGGCCAGTTCGTGGTGGTGTTCCTCGACGACATCCTTGTCTACTCCCGAAATCTGGAAGAGCATCAGCAACATCTTCGGCAGGTGTTGGAAATTCTTCAGAGAGAGAAAAGGGAGGTGGAGTTCCTTGGGCACATCGTAAGCGGCAAGGGTCTCCGCATGGACCCAAAGAAGGTGGAAGCAGTGAAGCTTTGGCTGACACCAAATTGCGTGCATGACATCCAGGTCTTCATGGGGTTTGTCAACTACTACTGGAAATTCATCCGGGGGTACGCAGAGAAGGGTGCGCCGCTGGCTCAGTTGCTGAGGAAGGATCACCAGTGGGAATGGGGCAATCAGGAGCAAAAGAGCTTTGAGGAGCTCAAGACTACCATGTGTGACGCTCCGGTCCTGGTGCATCCACATTCATCCAAGTAGTATGTCATGGCGACGGATGCAAGCGACTATGCCATTGGGGCGGTACTGATGCAGGATCACGAGAAAGGGCCGCAGCCAATTGCGTACGTGTCTTGCAAATTGCAAGGTGTGGAGCTGAACTACGCAATCCATGAAAAGGAGATGCTGGCGGTGATCCATGCGTTCAAGCACTGGAGGTGCTACCTCGAGTCGCGGCGCTACGTGGTCTTCACGGACCATTACGCCCTGAAGTACCTGAAGACGCAGCCGAATCTCAGTCGCCGACAAACTCGTTGGATGGAGTTTCTTGAGGGGAGTTTTGACTACGAGATCCAGTACAAGCCTGGGAAGGTGAATCCGGCTGATCCTCTGTCAAGGAGGCTGGACTTGAGCCTCAATGCTATCTCAGTGCTGATGGGATCTCCAGTCATGCATAGCTTGTTGAAGCACGGCTATGGCGTGGAGAGTGAGTTCACAGGTAGTGCGTAGAAAGACGTCACGTGGGATGGAATGTATTGGCAAAGGGGGCAAGAGCAGAGGATCGCGTGCCGGACTATGTGCCATTGAAGCAGTTGTTGCTAGAGGAGGCGCATGACACCATTACTCGAGTCACTTTGGCTTCGACAAGATGCTGAAAGTCTTGACACGCCAATACTGGTGGTCGTCAATGGCGACTAATTGCAAGAGGTTTGTGAGCAGCTGCGATGTATGCCAACGCATCAAGGCGCGGAGGACCAAGCCACCAGGGCAGCTGCAACCATTGCCTGTACCAAAGAGGCCATGGACAGACATCTCGCTTGACTTCATTGGCGGGCTGCCTGTGACGCAGCAAGGTAACAACACGGTGTTGGTGGTGGTGGATCGGTTTTCCAAGATGGCACATCTCATCGCATGTCCTGAGAGCATCATAGCTGCCAGGAAAGCTCAACTCCTCCTCAGTCATGTCATCAAGCTCCATGGAGTGCCACAATCGGTGGTCTTAGATCGTGATCCACGCTTCACTTTGCGATTTTGGAGAGATCTCATGGAGAAGTTGGGCACGCGAGTGCAACTGACCACAGCATACCACCCACAGAGCGATGGGCAGACGGAGCGCACGAACCAGACATTGGAGCAACTGTTGCGAAACATGGTCCCACCGGATGGAGAGGGTTGGGAGGAGAAGCTCGGAGTGGCAGAGTTTGCCTACAACTCAGCGGTGTCAGCATCAACATGAGAGTCACCGTTTGAGGTGGTCTATGGCCACCAGCCATTGAGCCCAGCCGCCTTGCTACGGCAACATCTCTTCCGGCTGTACAACAAATTGCTGACGGGTTTGCCACCACTTGGGACGTGGTGCGGCAATGACTGTTGAAGGCACAGAAGCAGTAGAAGTGGCAGGCTGATAAGCATCGCTCTGTAGAAGTGGGAGATCAGGTGATCCTGAACCCTGCTAACCTACAGCTGATGGGAGCTGGGAGTCCCAAGCTGAAACCACGATGGGTGGGTCCGTTCCGCATTTTGGAGAAGCAGTCGGCCGTTACATACAAGCTGGAGCTGCCAGCTCACTACACCATACATCCGGTGTTCCACATCTCCTTGCTTCGTGTCGCAACCCCAACACATTCTTCCAGGGTCGCGGGACAGCTCCACCTCCTACTGTCCAGGTTGAAGGAAGTGAGGAGTTTGAGGTGGAGAAGATTCTGGCGGACCGACAGAAGGGGCGTCGGCGTGAGTTTCTCGTGCAGTGGAAGGGGTACCCGGCGGAGCATAACTCTTGGGAGCCAGAGGCCACCTTCCATGCCGGGGGTACCAACATTGTTCTCTAGGAGTATCTCAGGCACGCCGGGACATCACGCCTCCGACGAGGGGGGTAAATGTAACGAGGTGCCCTATCGTTTTTGCATACTTGGGGCTCGTCCAATTTTTTGGAGGCATGTTGGCGATTTTCCAATTTTTGGAAATTGTGCGAGTGGTCGAGCTCACCTTTGTCCGACCGCCGATGCGAGGAGGAGGAGGAGCGAGCGCACGAGCGAGCTCCGGCGTGGAGTTCACGCCGGTGCTAAGGCCCTATTTTGCGTAAACCCCCACGCGGCGTTCCGAACACGCCACACGGGGGTGGCTTCCCCCTCTCGACGGATAGCGTAACGGCGACGCTAGCCGCCGAGGGGTCGTTTCGACGGATGGCCCCGGCAACAGACGCGGTCAACGGCGGCAGTAAAACCGGTGACTGCGACCGTGTAACGGTCGCAGTTCTCCGGTGGCGTGTTCGACACGGTGACCACACCCACCACCGAGAGACATACGGGAGCAACGAGGCGGTTTGCCAAGAGACAAGATCGACCGTCGATCTCGACGATCCACGGCCGGGGACTTCTTGCACAAGGCACTAGGAGAAGTAGGGTACTGAGTTAAGGTGCAAGTACAACACCAAGTACAGGAGCAAGTAGCTTGCTACAGCAAGCTAGGAGACCAGTAGGCTATGGCTAGAGTAGCCGGCCACAGAGTATAAATACCCTTTACATTTCTCATTGTCATTAACCTGTATTTTCTAGCTCTGGCTTCCAGACATCTCCAATTCTATCTTTCCGCTGTGACTGTGCTCTCCACACACCAAGACTGAATCTTGAGAGAGCACCCACTCTCACAGTCCTCATGCAGAATGGTCACCCAGTTGCGTATGAGAGCCGGAAACGCGGTACGCGGCTGGGGATCAAGAGCTCCTTGCGGTAGTACACGCTTTCAAGATGTGGCGTTGCTACCTCGAGGGTGCTGAAGGGGGTGTGACGGTCGTGACCGACCATAATCCATTGGTGTTTTTCCAAACGCAACTTAACCTGTCAAGACGACAGGCGCGTTGGAGCGAATACTTGAGTCGATTCTCGTTCACATGGGAATATCGGCCAGGACGCATCAATGTGACCGATCCACTAAGCCGACAGCCTGTGGAGATTAAAGCAACCACCGAGGTCAGTGGGCATTTTATGGCCATTGCAACAGCAACAGTACAACCACCAGATCCCCCTGCACCTCTGTGGCAACTACCACAAGAGATTATCCATTACAACGGTTTTGTGAACAGGATCCGGATGGGATACTGTGTGGATTCTTGGTTTCAAGACTCTCAAAATCTGGACAATTACGGCTTGGTGGAGGCCGCATGAATCTTCTGGCACGGAGAACAAGTTGTTGTGCCAAACTCGAGAGACCTTCGAGCAAAGGTTATCTCCGAGTTCCACAACCCGCCGGTCGCAGGACATGTGGAACCGCGAAAGACCGGACAGGCACTCTCGGACCACTATTGGTGGCCAGGGTGGAGTGTTGATGCCCGTAAGTATTGCATAACATGTGACCCATGTCATCGGAATAAGGCTAGTAACAAGAAGCATGCTGGACTCCTCCGACAACTTCCCATTCCTGGGACTCCATGGGAGTGCTTCAGCATGGACTTCATTACTGGTCTTCCGGACACGGCCTATGGCCATGATGCAATACTAGTGGTTGTGGATCTTTTGACAAAGGTGACACACTTCATTCCTACGACCACTGACTTGAACGCAGAGGAGACCGCTCGTCTCTTCTTTGAGGGTGTCGTAAAGTACCACGGCTTGCCGTTGCGCATTATCTCCGATCGAGATCAAAATTTTGCTAGTAAGTTCTGGCAAAAGATGCACAAATACTTCGGCAGTAAGTCGCAAATTTCGACAGCATTCCACCCTCAAACTGACGGAAAAACAAAGCGCATGAATCGCACTCGGGAGCAGATGCTCCGCATGTACGTGGACCCTGCCATGCATGATTGGGACGAATTCCTAGCACCGGCAGAGTTTGCGGTGAACAACTCGGTGAACGAGTCCACATATTTCACACTATTTGTATTGAATAGCGGACGGCATCCAGTGGTACCCTCTTCATTGGTGAAGAGTGGGAGTATAGGAGGACAGGTTCCTTCCGCTCAAGCCTTTGCCAAGCGCATCGACTCCTTATCATAGGAGGCAAAGGGTCACCTTCAAGTAGCTCGGCAGCGACAAAAGGCATATGCTGACAAAGGTCGCCGGGAGGTCTCGTTTGACATCGGTGACAAGGTGCTGCTTAGCACTAAAAACCTTCGGCTGAAGTCGCCAGGGGCAAGAAACCTTCTACCGAAGTGGATTGGGTTGTTTCCCATTGTGGCACGCATCGGACCAGTGGCATACCGATTGCTACATTCGCCGAGTATGAAGATACGTGACGTGTTTCATGTGAGCCTGCTAGCTCCATACATGGCAGAAGGAACCGTTCAGCCACCGCCAGCGGTCCTGGCTGCCGACGGCCAATACGAGATCCTTTGTCTACTCCAGCACCGAGAGAGAACTCTTCAGTCGCGCGTTGTCAGGGAGTACCTCGTTCATTGGGCCGATTGTGGACTTGAACATAATTCATGGGAGCCCGAATCTCGGTTGCCCACAGGGTGGGTCAACGAGTACTGGAGCGAGCTTGCAGCTCACACAGATCGATGCGTGGCAGGAGGTACCACCTGAACGCGGAAAAAATGAACAACATTCCCACAGGGCAGCATTCATGGACAGCGACCATAGGAGCTTGGGGACGCCCAACATGGTTGTTGCGCAAACGCTCCAACCTAAAGGGGGGAGGCCGATAGCCGTGCTGACCGACAAGCTGTAGCTTAGATCTAAGTACCATGCACGTGTTCATGTTTAGCCGGTGACTAAAATTATTAGCTTTCTTTCACAACGTTGATGACTCACTGACTGACAATCCTACCTGTTGTTCATGAACCGGGATGGTTCATAATAAGTGGGGAGGAATGTAGCGAGAGGGCCGGTTCGGTCCTCCCTCCTTGCTGAAGGGAGGGGTGGTTGCGTACTATCCCTCGCGTCAGCGAGGGCTGGCCGGCAGCCAGCACTTCGCTGGCCGCCGGCCAGCTCGCTATCGGCCGGTTGGACGGCCGACGGCCGGCCAGCGGCCGGCCAACCGCCAGCCGCCAATCGCGGCCTTAGCCCGATCGGCGGCTGAGAGGCCACGAGGGACTTGCGGGCGAGGCCTCGTGGCCTTGTGCCCTCACCCCCCCTTGTCCTCCTTGCAAAACAAGCAAGCGAGGACGAGGGATAGGGGGAACGAGGGTGAGGTCGAGAGAGAGAGCTGGCGTGAAATCGCCAACGTGCCTCGCACGTGACGATTTTGCGCCAGAACAGCAAAACATAAATCGAAGTTCGTTCTCGACAAACTTCGACACACAAAAAAATGGAATAACTCGTGCGAACACACAAGTTCGAGGTAAAAACCCACGGATTGGGTCCCAAAGCCAGGGGTTTGGTTAAAAACAGAATACTGTCATATTGAAACTCCGAAGACGACTTCAGAGCAAGAGCTAGAGACACGACACATTTCAATATGTATTTCATATCTAGAAATCCATCATGTTTCAAGACAATATTTAGCAAATATAATTACTGTCATGTTGAAAACTCTCTCAATATCTTTTTGCTGAAGGAAAATTGGAATGAAACAAAAAAACCGGCTGAAAACACCTTACTTAATCTTTTAATTATACATATAGATGAATGTTAGAATTCCAAAAGAATAACTTCTTATGGACATAAAGAGATAGATAACTCACGTGTGTAAAAATAGTAAATTTATGTGTAAACCTATGTTTAGGGTTACTATGTAACCCTATGTACGCTTTGCGTGTACCACCGTCCACTTGTTCAAGTTAATCTTAAAGAATAACATTCCTCAAATATCATTAGAAAAACAAACTATGTTATCTAATATGTATTTTATATCTAGAAATTCATCATTTTTCAAGACATTATTTAGCAATTATGATTTTTGTCACATTGAAAACTCTCTCAATATCTTTTTGCTGAAGGAAAACTAGAAGGAAACGAAAAAAGCGGCTGAAAATCTCTTTTTGATCTTTGAAATATATATATATATATATATATATATATATATATATATATATATATATATATATATGAAGATGAATGTAAGACTTCCAAAAGTACAACTTCTTATGGACATAAAGAGATAGATAACTCACGTGTGTAAAAAGAACAAATTTATGTGTGAACCTATGTGTAGGGTTACTATGTAACCCTATGCACGCTTTGCGTGCAACACCGTCCACTTGTTTGTTTTTTGGAATACCCCAAAAGAAGGTCGTGAAATCCACCCCCCACCCCCTTTACTCCATCAAGGGTAAGATAGGCAGCGCGGGAGGAGTAACACCACCAGTCGATGGGTGTCGTATCTGACATCACTGTAAGCGCGAGGAGAGACGAGGGAGGAAGGTTGGCAAGGGGACGTGGGTACTGATCCGAAACAGAAAACGGATTAATTCCCTCAAACCCACCTTCTGAGCGTCAAAACTCCCGAATACCCACTTTGTACACAAAACGACCACAATACCCACTGTTTTTAACTGGTGAACGCATTGTCCACAAAACGCGAATAGCGAGTAACCGTGACCGAAGTACCCACTTTTGAAAAATCATGTCTACAATACCGGTGTTATATGCATGTTCTAGGAGCGGTGGGTAGTACAGACATAATGTTTTAGGATTCTATAGATTCATCACGACTTCTGTTTTCTTGCAGTTTACATGGGTTGCGACGACGAATACAATAGGACAAATGTAACTTTTCCATTTTTTTCCAAAATATTGAGCAATGTGGTCATCTTTTGCAGCCACTTTTGGCTGGGGTCCTTATTTCGAAGTTTCCGTCCGATGTCATCTCCACAACCTGACTATTTTGCATCGTTCAGCTCATTCTTGCATTCAGTGGGTGGGGTTTGCCTGCCAACATGGGCAGCCGTGCTTGAGTATGGTCGAGTGGTGGTCCACTCACTTCTTTGCACACAAAGCAAAAAGAAACAAAACTGCACGTTGCACGGGACATCGCACGTCGGAATGACTTAAGCGAGGCCAACGACGTCGGCCCTTTTCTTGAAGGGTCGACGGCTAGCGTACAGAAAGGTACTGTTCATAACATTGTAGCGACTTTGCTCAAAAGATACCATTCTTTGCTAATACTCGAGACATTAGATCGTCCTATCTGACGGCAGTTCGTCAACGTTAACTTAGGTTCATTAATCACAAAAGATATCGTACATACTAGAATATAGTAGTTCTCCGTAGAAGTGATAAAAACATGACTCGTACACAAGTATTGTAGATATAAATGACACAGATGTCTATCCCTTTGCAAGCTTTCTTTGTCGTGGTTCGTAGGATCGTAACATCTAAGAGCTCGAGTGTTTTCTTGACTGTTCGGTCGACTTAACTGGCTCTGTTTTGCTTAAGATGATTGACCTCTTTTGAAAATAATACACTAGGACGACCTCGTCGATCTTGCTTCCGTTCTTCCGGCGTGCGATGCATAGTGCGATGGACGTTCATGAAATGGAGGCTTATTGTGCTTGTAGGGTCTTGTCTCTCGCACTTCCGATGCAAGCTTCTTCCTTTGTTCCTTGTCTAGTACTGCACGAGATATGGAACAAAAGAAGTTAGGGTGACGAGCTCGCATTCATCTCTATGTCTCGAGAGCTCTACAAACATTCAGAGAAAGAATTCCAATATCTCCATCAAGGGATGTGACAAACCCCAACCGTTCGATGTATAACGGCAAATAAATATCGTGTTATCAATATCTTTCTCACATAGAATAGTCCCCCATTAACGACGACTATTACGCGCTGATCGATTCTCGTTGAACAGCTGATGCTGGTTTCCTTGGGCATGTTGGAAGTAAAGGAAGGAACATCAGCACTTCTTAAACATTAAGTTTAGGTCCTCAAAATGCAATGTCACTTGTGACTGGGATGACGTGGGCCCTGTTCTGTAGGATTCGCGATGTTTAGGAGCTCGAGCCTTGGACATCCGCTCGTCACGTTTAGTGACGAGCGGATGTCCAAAGTGGGTATCGGAGTCAGCCCGTAAGGAGTGGGTAAAGTGTGCTGCCTTTTTTAACTTTGGACATTGTGCGCACCATTTAAAATGTGTGGGGAAAACGGAAGGGACCTGCCAAAAAGTGGGCATACCAGTCATCTTCTCCCACGACTGGACAATACGTAAATGAATTTCTCAATCGTGGGTAACCTGCGCAGAACTTTTTCAGATGGTGGGTAAAAAGGAATCCCCCGAACAGAAAATCCGATTTCGCTATTCACGATGGCGGCATTGCCGAGTGCGAGCATTTTTGCGAGATCTTCCGGATTCCGTCATTGCGCCTTTTCTGTTGGCAAGACTCAGGTGCAAAATCGGTCATTCTTCGCTCCTTTTATCGTTTCAGCGCCGCTTTCATGCTTGCGTGTCATGTCTCCCAACGTATGTGAGGCCTATTTTTTAATGTCTTGGGAAAATCAACGAAGACGTTCAGTGTCTGGACGTTCATCGACGGCTATTTATCCTCAATTCAATTTTCAAAAATCTTGCAGTCATGATTATCTACACAACCATCGATGAGTTTTAGATGCTTCATTTGGTTCGGTCTGTCGAACTCGACCCTCGGCAACTTCGACTAGGCACATGTCTGTTGCACAGTTGCAGTACCGGCAATAGCCAAAGGGACGTTACGCCATAGGAATCATGGGCTAAAACCCTCCTTGACTGGGAGATAACCGCGGGAAGGACATCCATAAGATCAATGATATCTTGGTGATTTGAACCCGTACTGTGCGCAAAATCATAGTGATCCGCTTTATTGAACAATGATTTAAAGGATATCTTAAAATCAAAACAAGCTTTTATGTCTAGGATCAGAACTGTGGTGGATGGACCCCGGCTTGCACACGAGGAGTGCACAGTGCATGCTTCGCCCATGCTTACCCCACTGAGTGCACGACACATACGACCATGAGAGCAGCGGCAAGCACGGCTGCGCATGGCGGCATTAGCCTTGAGCCAGTGCATTGATTTTGATTTTGATTCTTTGTGTTGGGGGCAGAACGCAAATTGACAAAGTCATCTGCAAGAGCTAGTAGCCCTTGCCAAACCCGCAAAAAGAAGTGGCAAAGATAACAAAGATTCCAATGACACCCACCGATTCCTTATGATTAGGTCATTTTTTTTGCTTGGGTGGCATTGCTCCCACACTCTAAGTAATGTCCAATCGGTGAAAACAAATAGAATAAAACTAAATGCCTTGGGATGAAGACGTAAATCCAAAATCGATGTTTTTAACTTTTTAAGGAATCTTCATTTAAGATCTAGAGTTCAGGATACCTTCCCCTCTTGGTATCAGGATGCTAGTTTTTCATGGCTGCGCATGAGAGAGGCTCAGTGCGCAACGCGGCTGAAGACATCGCTCGACAGATGTGTGAAAAATCAAGGTTCCTGTCCATCAAAGTTAGACAACACGAAGAGCAACTTTGAAGGAGACCTATTCGCTCTTGCACTGATTCAAACCGTTTCCCTCCGACTCTATGAACGAATAAAGAATCACAGTTTGATGGGGGAAAGTCTGTAACCCTATACTCATAATCAATATCAATGCATCGGCTCATGGCCATTCTCTGGTCAGCGATGTGCGGGTCAACAAACAAGTACCGGGGACCTGAACATGCTGGGAACAAGAAACTCTCCTCCTTTCTTCCAGACACAACAGCCACAACTCGACAAGTGTTTCTTGTTACTTTAGGAGTGTACTCGAGTCTCTGACTCCATGGGTGAGAATTCATGTGTAGAATTCATAGCCCAATGTGAGGACACTTCTGAGTTATCGCTCCAATCTTTGTTCATGTTTTCAACTAACCTTGCCCTCCATTGTCCCGATGTAGAAGCGTTTGACAGGTTTGGCCACCTTTCAGAATAGTCTACGCAACAACCATGGACCGTATCCATTTTTCAATCATGTTTGGTTAAGCTCTTCACACCACGAAGTTTTTGTGAAGAAGCACCTCTTTATTTTTAACCCCAAACCTCTCGGCAAAGTTTCTTGAGGTGAATCACGAAAGTACCTCACACACATGGCTCGTACACAGCACCCACTAACTCACTTGTGCCTCGATAATTTTTATCATTTGTATAAAAAATCTACATAGTTCGGACACTTCTTATCAACGTGAGGTTCCAATTTCATATTGCTCAAGTGCCCCATTTTGCTAGAGTATGTTCTCCTTTTTAACTACAACATGTGAATAACCTACAGCTTGCTATGCCTAGCACTTGGTTTTGACGCGAACCGATGTTGGAGGGGGGCGGGGAACAAATCATTACTCCTCAAAAACCTCACATGAGTCTTCAACGCACCTCTGATGTCCATAGAACCTAATAGCTTGCAATGCAATGGTGAAAGGAGCAAGGACATTCAGAAACAACAAGCAAGAACCAATGAATATTTTGACCGTGGAGGGACAGCCAATTACGATGCATGAAACTCCTCAAATGGCACCAACAATGGCCATGGCGGGCTACTAAAAGAATGGTGGTTGTCAGACGACTATGGAAACCAACCTAATGGCGGCCTTTTTTTTTATGAGCCCCTCTCCACCACCACTGCCTGCCAAGAAAACAATTAGAATGACAAGAGACATAGGCTAGTGAACACAGAAAAACAAAGACAGGTACCAAAGCTAATCAACACTCGAGGGCCTCAACAATCATTTTCTCAACCAGCTCAACTTGGCACTTGTGGAGCTCTATACCTATAAGCGCAATAGTCAGTTATCATCGAGACGAATGATCATCTCTTGAATGAAATCCAAATGCTTCTGACCTCTTGAAATAACTCAAGCCTACCAACTCAAAGAGGCCAGCAGTGTGAATGTGGCCTGTGTGTTTTAAGATGTGTTTCACTACCTTTTGGGTGTACAACAACAAGTAAGGCATTGACCTCACATCCTTGCTTTTTCATGGCATGGCGTTGAGTTGGTGGCTTGTTCTAAAGGAATTCCGACGGAAACACGAGGCTAATGAAGCCTGATCTCCTCAGACTTGGGACGTCGGCCTCACATTATCTATCGCATGCGTACTACCTCTTGATCACATAAGTCCGACGTGGCAATGATAACTTCATCTACCACATGTCTTTTTCGGCTTTAAGCATGCACTTCTCGTGAGTTCTGACGATTGCATAAGATGTCACATGCACTGTACAAATGGCAACTACTGCGTGAACACTCCAACATGACACATTACACATGGAGGTTCCAACACGTGGTCGCCAACAACTACATCACCCCTTACAACCTCTCAATACATTATATGAACGGCCTTGGACAGAAATTCCAATGCGCCATTGCAATAATCGGCAACCAGGTCAACCCTTATAGAACAATTGGATCCAACAGCTGGGGACACCGAAGCCACAACCAACACTATGGTGCGAAAAGGTCTCATCCTTCAGAGACTCCACTCCAATGGAATTAAATAACAACAAACATGAACAATAATTCTGGTGGACTTTCGAAAAGTTGAACCATCTTTGGAGTGATTGTGGCAAGCGGAAACAACATGGCAACAAGACGAGTAAGGAACCACAAAGATTGAGAGAATCAAGGAAACAACCAAGGAAAGGTGTGAATAGGAAAATGTTTGTCTGTTTGAAACATTGTTTGCAATCTGACTGCTAATCTGAAGGGCTCATGGAGCCGTGTACAAGGTCTATTGAATTAATGCCGCTCAATGAGGGTTACAAACACGACCAACTAGCCATACTACAAAGGTTTCAACCCAGGGGTTGTAAAAGTCCAGAAATGCCACCGATGTTACTATACATGGTAGCATCTCATACTAGTGAGATGGTGTAGGCAATTGGTTTGAAGATCAAAGCTATAACGTTGAAAGGTAAAACAACTGATGATTGTGAACCCGTCAACTTGCCAGTTAATAGAAACTAGAGATGTATAGGATGTTATGATATGGAACTCGTGCCCAGTGGGTAACCACTCAAGCATCCTAGGGCAAACTTTGTTCTTCTAAAATTGGAAGGAACAAACGAAGTGATCTATGTAAGCATCAAAAGGGCAAGATAACTCCCGCCTCTTGTAGAGCACCTCACGACAGAACGATGGTTGTTGGTCGACAATTACAACATTTGGAGCTGGAGATTACAAGGAGGTTGGGCCAGTGACATTAGCCTTCGTGCTGGCCCTGGCCATCATGCTCATTCCTCAAAGACATCAGGCATCAAGCATTTGGAGGAAACCAATTACAGACAAGCGTGTCTATCTATTAGGCCATCATGCTTTAAATTTCAATGATACACCAAGTACACAGTGGCAGACATGTAACCTGACAGAATGTCAACCAATCCTCACATCACGTGCATGTACATATCATCAACAACTGCTTCGATGACTGTTTCCACAATATGGCATCAGGGACCTCATGGGCTTACCACACTACCATGGATTTTAAGTTCGACGTACAATGCCACTCGTGAGCAAACACGCTGTAATGCACCCCAAGAGACGACATATGCACGAGACTGTCAAACGGAAGGAGATAGTGAAGGGAGTTTCCAAGGTAGACGGCACCACTGGCAAGGCCAAGGATGTCCATACCCACAGGAAATATTAGAGGATAGAGCAATATGGTGTTTTTTGGGTGATTGAAAGGAGAAATATCAGGGAGACATTTTTCTTTATTCAGAGAGATGCCCATCTCTCCAAATAAATAATGTTTACACCCGTGAATAATCCTCCTAGGGGATCGTACATAAGCAAATGAAACACTGAGTACTGGTTGTGGTGTAATAAGCATGACTTTTCCTTGGTAGAAATGGAGGTGGATGCATGTGAAAACTCAACTGGAAATGAAGGAGCCTTGGCCGACAAAAACTGTGTTTGTGCGGACAACTTAGAAGATACCAAAACAGGTAAACTCAAGGGGTGAATATGATTCCAAGGCGGCAGGAGACATAGATGATGGTGGCAAGGGAGAGATATTGCCACAGTAAAAGGATGCGTCTGCTAGAGAACCTCCTCGAACATAGGAGATAAAGGCAAGAGAGGAATTGCAAGCAAGGCAGTTGAGTTGACAAGGGAATAATGTACTATGAAAAAGAGCTTTACGCAGCTTGATTGCACAAGTGCTCTCAAGATCCTAAGAAATGCAAACATGGTAAGTGGCTAACTTGCCCAAAAGAATGCACCGACAATCACAAATGGATAGCTTGCCATTACATTTGCCCGTTGGAGTTAAAAGGGAATCAGTGTAACCCTAGACAAGGTTCACATGGTAGTCATGCAAGTGCTCAATATACACAAGAATATTGGTGAGAGGAGCACATGGAATGTGGTTCTATATCAAAATCATATGCCTCTTCCTTCCAAAATCAAAGTACAAGAGTGTAGGTCAAATCAATAGGATGGGACTATTATCGTAAGCATGCAGTCCTATCATTGGAGACAACTTCTTGGTGGGATGTTTAGGGATTTTGAGGCTCCTCATGCACGTCTTTATCCTTAAAGAGACGTGTAATGGATCCCATGGTCCATATCATAACAACCAGTGCTGAATGCACGCAGTTTGCGGTGGGACACTTGTTTGGCTTGAACAAGCCAAGAGCCAATGACAGGATAGATGTTGCTCTTCTGAAAAGGAGCAAAGAACGAAAAACAATTTAACAAACATGGTCTTACTAGAAGAAATCATGGCCAAGGCAACCCAATCCGTCACAAGACAGGAGCCTCGTGACATTGGTATGAAAAAACTCAAGAGAGTGAGTATCCTAGGAAAGAGAAACAAGGAGAGTGCAACTTATGTTGAGTGAAATGAAGAAGCTCAGAAAAGTATGACAATGGAAAGGAGGAGGCATCAAAACAAACATTAGGCTGTTAGGGAGCATGTTCAAGATGTCAAAGCAATGAATTCACTCTTTTGACTGTGGAAAAGACAAGTATGCTTGCAAAAAGAGGGACAAAGATACACCAATATGGCCCCATTAGAAGTGAAATGCAGGAAGAAAAAAAACTGACGCACAAAAAAATTATTCGGAGTTGATGCCACACATGAGAGCACTTCTCAAGGGCCACAGAGTATCAATGCTAACACCTGGGCTGTCAAGAAATTCCTTTCGTGACTACCAAGAGTGGTGATTTGCAGTAGGCAAAATTCAAACCGGGCACATACTTCGTACAAGGAAAGAAGACAACACAACAAGGACCAGCAAAACATGCTGTTTCAGCACGCTCAATGTGAAGTATTCAACCAGGATTTACATTGGAAAAGCAGACCGCACAAATAGGAACCATTGGGATGGTCATATTGTGAATAGATATCATGTGGTGGTTATCTTCAGGGTCAGGAGGAAAGAACATGGTAGGTGGAAATGATGCCAATGGAGTAACAAGAAGGGGCTTGAAAGTGGAGTAGTAGAGCAATAAACAAGACTACCAAAGTTCCACGCTAGTGATCCGACTAGGCATACCCCATTGACGGCCCCAGACCGTGAAACAAAAGACTCCGTCTAAACAACATACAAGAACTTGATAACTAGCCACAATAGCTTCATATCCCTTGTCATGGTGTTTGAGCAGATACCCTCCCTCTATGAAGGAGGGTGTCTGCTCAAGCAGGCTTCCTCCCTTATCTATGGTACCAGGGGACATGGAGAGTGGGAGCACATGTTAAGAACCAAGCGGTCGCCATCTTGACAAGGTGTAAGAAAACTTGGGAGGTCTGGTGCAAAGTTGCACCTTGTAGGATGGAGGTTACCACAAGGGATACGGCTTAGGCGGATACAGGGGAGCTGCATGGGTGTCGTAGACCTAAACAGACATGGGTATGGAGTGCATAGTCTGGTGGTACAGGGCAGGGAAACCTTGGAAGACAACGAAACTATGTGGAGAGTAAGGGGGTACAACATGAGTAGAATGATGCTCAAGCCCTCAGAAATTGACCTCACAAAAGATGTTAGCAAGCTTGGGGATAAGATCCATGACAATGGTCAGCTTGATACATAGCTGTCATAGGGCAACCTTGTTGACCTCTTGAAGGAGCTTGAGTCGACAAGACCAGTAAGAGTCAGCAATCTTGTCGGATCCCACGATGCTTAGGGTCCTCTACACACTCTATCCAGCAACGATGGAGCATAGGTAGAGAAGGACAAAACAACCAAAAGAACCAGAAGTTTTGTGGTGGATATGATTTATTTCATAGGCCTTGATCTCTCTTTTAAGAGGCTCTGGGTAGTAACGACGAGCGTGAATAAAACGAGATGGACTTAGATTGCAAGGGGTTTAAGGGTTGAACAGTAACAAGGCCAGGAGGAGTGTATAAGTTTTGAACTTGCTCTCCATAAATCCTAGAGCATAGCCAGAACTCCTAGGTAAACAAGGCAGGGATGGTGGCTGTAAAAGAAATACATGCTCCTGACGCAGTGATGCATCGACATCACTGGTAGGAACTCCGCTAGCAATGTCCATTTTAGGAGAAGGATTTGAGATCCAATGGTACAAAGTGATAATAGGCAGGCTCAAGTGAGCAAGAACAATGGCGAAAATTTTTCCAGGACGCTACTCAAAACTCCAGAGTCTGCTTTGAAGGCTGAGGTGTGAGCAACTCGTGCTGTAATTCATTGAAGGGGGAAATCTTGTTGGGCACTGTCGCAACCAATAAGTCTGCAACTGAGATTATCAACATAGATCTCTTTTCCCGACTGTTTGTGGGAAAGTGACAATGCTTACTGTCTGGGTATACGAGGACTACAGGGACAACCCAACCCAAAATGTAAGCACCATGTAGGCAGACATAGAAGGAAAACATGATGATTTGGAAGGAGGGATAACTAGGACACCATAAAACAACAGCAAATATTTCAGAAACTAAAGGGCTAGGGTGGCAATGTCAAGAAAGGGAAGGAGAAGAATATCGTGAGCAATAAAAGTATGACCAATGTAGCAAAGAAATTAATCATCATGATTACGAGAGTGAAGAGCTCAATGACCATGCTCTTGAGGCAGAAACTACCCATGATGCTACAACGACCACTACAAAGTGCAAAGCCACAATAGAAGATCTACATGTTACTCAAGCAGCGGAAGAGGCTTCAACAGTTCCAATGCAAAATGCTGGTTTCAACACAGTTTAGGTGGCAATGGCAATGGCTATTGATGAAAATGTTACTACTAGAAGAGTACAGATGTCAATCACATAGGCTGCCACATGTCATATATGCCTCCTTGGACTGACTCTATGTTTTCGTCGATGCATCCCTAGTTACTCACACTTATGTTGCAAACATGACTGCACCTATAGAGAATATGTGCGTAGCTACAATAGCAAGGTGAAATGGATAGGTGGCACACATGATTGGCCTAGCAGTAGCTTCAGTTTAGGTAGCCACTTTTGAGTTGATCTTTGTTTCCTTGGCTATGGTTCCCAATTTCACAATGCCATTGGTTGCTGATTACTGCCGAACGTAGGTAAGGTAAGCCACAGATAGCCAAGTGTGACCGAGTGTCGTGAGGTGTAGTAGAGGCAGCCACGTGTACAGTCGATTACCATTGGAAGCACTGAAGTGTAGAACAGTAAATAAGAGCTAAGGATAGTAAATAGTAGATGAGTACAGAAAAGGAAAGCTGATATAGCCATGTGCAACTAACTGCAACCAACTCTCAAACTGTTTCTAGTACAGCAGAGTGCAGTTGAGGGAAGCGACAAAGTGCACTTTGAAAAACTTATTGCCCATAAGTTGAACTACATCACAAATACCCCTTGATTTCTGAATTTGTACATAATTATTTGAAACCTAGTTGAAATCCATTGAATGATTAGCTTGGTGAATTCAAGAAGCTACCGAAATGATTCAACTAAATGTTCCATCACACACACTCTCTTTTATCTATATAGCATTAGTTCCTACACGTGGACAATGGAACGTCTAGACAATAGTGACATTAATCATCATAGCCTGGGAAACATGGGCATCACTGATCAACATTAAACAACAAATCTTGCACAAGATCTTGGACATGTCTTTGTTGAATTCAAGGGTCTCAAAATCTACCAATTCGATCAAATTGGATCACCTGAATAACTAAAAGCCAAAATACCTAGTTGAAATCAACAATCAAAAAGTTTGTTGAAAGTCAAAAGTTGGATGAGGAAATCAGGGCCTGTATGTTAATTTGTACACAAAGAAACTACAAGTATATTGCTCGAGCACACGGGCACTCGAGTTTTTGTTAAGCATATCATTTGTAAAGAAACCATGTGGCACTCGGGTATTGTGGAGACGACGCGAAGGTGGGTACATTTCTAATAAATGCCCTCCACAGAGCTCAGATTCTATTGTTTATGGTTGATCGCTCCAAATCCATACACACTTTGATTTGTGTAAATGAATGTAACATATGCTTATGATCCTCCTAAGAATTAAATCTAGAACAAGAGCAATGTTTCTCGGAAGTCTCTTGTGTATGTATCATACATAAACTTGTTTGTGTACATATCTTTGGAATATCCATTGAAGTTTCCAGGTATTCAATTATGTGTAACGTATCAAGGAATCAGTAAATAACATTAACCAGGAATCAGTAATATGTTTTTGCTTTGTGTGATATTCTTCATGTCCAAAGGACAATTCCATGTTGTTTTTGTAATCTTGAAGTCATCGGTACATTATACAAAAAAACATGTTTGTGCCCGACACATGTTATCTATGCGTGAAGCTTGTACAAGTTTCATTGAGCAACAGGACTGCAATAGCTTGGCTGGCCCGGCAGCAGCAGTCAAGTTATTGGTGCCACTGTCATTTAAGTGGCAATTCAAAGATGAATTCTATCCGTTTTGGTGAGGGAAAGGGAGCTGTGGAGGGGGGGGGGATCCGATCACATATCGGGTCGTGTAAATTGAAGGACTTTGAGGAACAGCCTGTGTGCAAGAAGGCTCGTGGAAAGAAATGGTATGGTAGTCAAAGAAAGAGTGAGATGGAGGGGACGTGTTACTTTCTTCCAATTTGGTCGGGGTATGCGTCTTGGGTTTTGACAATAACGGAAATTTTTATGCGTGTGTATGGTAAAATCTATAACATTATGATGGAACATTATGCTTGTGAGGTAAATGAATGGTTTTGGATTGCTAACTTGCCTCCACCAACCTCGTCTACTTGTTGAGATGATATTAAAATATTCAAGTAGACGAGGTTGGCGGAGGCAAGTTAGCAATATCATCTCAATTGATGATATTCAACATGATATTTGAATATCACCTCAACATGATATTCAAATGTTTCTAGACATGCTCACTCATATACTCAAAAGCCTCCCTACCGGATTTGATCACAAGTATAATCCCCATGAACACTTTTCCTTTTGAGGGGGGAGAGTCGACCCTTGACCCCCCTTCCCCAAAGTTTCAATTGCATTGGAGGATTGTATGCAAGCATACATCTCATAATTGAAGAATTTAGAACAAAAATATACTCATACATTACAGCATTTTCTTTCATACGCAAGATAAACTACCCGCTGACACTCGTCACCCTCCCCCTCTCTTCCATCAGTGAATTGGGGGAGTATTTAGAAAGGTTTATCTAACCTGGAACCTATTCAGTACACGAGTGTATTGATACACTGTTTTGTGTGTGTGTGTGTGTGTGTGTGTGTGTGTGCAATTAACTACCTGCTATCCTCGCCTGATACACTCATGGTCTTTGGGAGGGGAGAAGGGGGTCGATGCATGACCCCCTGTCCCCATACCCCGAGATGAATTGGGGGGACTGTTTTGGATAGTGTATGTAGCCTGCAAGCTATTTGGTACACAAGTGTATTGATACACTGGTGTTTGTCTTTTGCATACGTACGATACACTACCCACTAGTCTCCCCCGATACCCTTGTGGTCTTTTTGGGGGGGGGGGGAGGAGATCGACCCTCGACCCCCTCCCTCCCCTCTCAATCGAAGTGAATTCGAGTACTATTCCAGATGCTGCATCCGACAAGTAGCGCATTTTGTAAACAATTTTATAGATACACTAGTGTTTTTTCTCCGTACGTATGATACACTACCTGCTACTCTCTCCCAACACGGTCGTTGATTCTAGAGGGTGGGGAGACATTGACGCTCAATCCACCCCTCCTCCTCCAAATTCAAAAGAGTATTGGACGGGTGTATTTTGTAATGTATCTAAAACACCTCTCTTTCAATACACAAGTTTATCAATACAGTTGTGTATTGAATCTTACACACGGATGAAATAGCACCCACTACACGTCCCTAATACTCATGAGGTCAAGGGGGAGGGAGGTCGGTGACATGAGACATACAACGGAACACTAGTGTCCATGTTTCTGCCCGTCCACGATACACTCCCCAATAATCCCCCCAGATACAATTTGAGACGCGGGGGGTTTGAGGGGAGAAGACCGCCACCGACCAAAAGTTCATGACACTTCTGTCGTAGATTCGCGAGAGTGGTCAAAGTTGTCATAAGGTTCGAGAAGATTCATTGGAGACGAGGGCAGTTGGCCAGTTTGCCCTTGACAGTCAAAGTGAATATCGAGGTCTTGCGATGCGGTGTGCTGTTCTTGTAATAACAGTAATGCCCACTCAGAAAGATTTGGGACTCGTGTACGTCTGGTTCATAACGCTTCCCCCCCTTTCAGCCGCAACGTCCCGGCGCACATACGGATGTGGCTCGGTGACGGCGACAACGACCATCGATTAGATGATCGGAGGTTGTCTCAGAGTTCCCAACTCTTGTGCACGGTGGCATAGCCCTGCCACTTGACAAGAAGATCTGTTGTCTTGCCACATCGTCAATGGCCAAGAATTTCCTCAATGATGTATTCCGTGTCCTCGTCTACTTGAACAGGCGGAGGAGGAGGGACATCCCTGGCGGGGAAGTGCTCTCCTTGGTCTTGGTAGTGCGTGAGTCACCTGATATGGAACACCGGATGAACTTGCATAGTGTCGGGTAGTTCGAGTCACGCAACCACAGGGGTTTGCATGCGCTCAATCTCAAACGGTCCCAACCAGCGTGGTTTGAGCTTTGAACAGTAGGCTTTGCGGAGTCTGATGTTGGCTGAGGTGAGAAGGACTTTGTTGTTTGCGGCAAAAATGACGTCGTTATGATGTCAGTGAGCTGCTCATTTCATCACTGCTTCTGTCTTTGCGAGGGTCTGTCGGGTTTCTTCCCAAGTGGTGGAGAAGTCTCAGCGTTGAATGTGGACCGTGAGAATGTTGTTGCAACTGTGTAGTCCAGCTGTTGTGGTAGGAAGTTTGACATACTCCACTTCAAACGAGTATGAGGTTTGCATAGTGTTTGGAGAAGCTGTTTGAGCGTTTGATCTGTCCGCTTGGTTTGACCTTCGGTTGAGGATGAAACGTTGTTGAAAGTTGAATCATGTTGCTGTAGCGATTCATCGGCCAGTGCCAAAAATAGCTGGTGAATCAACTCTCTCTGTCGCTCGTGATGGTTCTTTGTACACCATGTAGCTGTACAAAGTGGTTTAGAATGAACTGTGCTATTCCTTTGGCAACAACCGTGGTTGTCGTCAGGATGCAATTGGACAGTATAGAAACCTCTCAACAACCATGAGGATTGCATAATGTCCCTTGAGTGCGACCGGTAATCCCGCGAGGAAGTCCATGCAGATGTTGGCCCATGGTTCCGTTGGAATAGGGAGCGGCTACAAAAGTCCGGGTGGCCGTGTGCGACGGGATTTTTGTCGTTGACATGTATTGTAGGCCTTGTAGAAGTTGGCCAGGTCAGATTGCATCTTGTCCCAGGAATAGTTCTTCACCAGCTTCTTTAGCGCCTTGTCCTCTCTGAAGTGTCCACCTAGACCTGTGTTGTGGAATTCTTCGAGCAGAATACGGCGGATTCTGTCGTTCGAGGGAATAACCACCTGGCGAGTGAATTGCCGTCGCTAACATGGTGTGTCGTCCCAAATTTTCATCTTTTCATACCTGTTGTGCTGGTCATAGCCTCGTGTGAAGAGCCGTCTGAGATACAGCTCTTGCCGCTGTTCTAACATTGCCACCTCAGCCATTAAATCAGGTTGGCGGCTGAGTGCCTCCGCCGGGTTGGTTTCTCCTGCCCGGTACTCGATATCGTATTGGAAACCAGATTCAAGGAACTCCTTCCATTGGGTTTTTTGTTGACTGAGGTTCACCTATATCTTCAAATACTTCAACGGATGGTGGTCGGTGTACACGATGCATCGGCGCCACTCTTGATAACATCACCACTTCTTAAATGCATGTACAACCGCCAACATTTCTTTCTCGTGTATGGCATAGTTGAGTTCCAGTCCTCGCAATTCTTGAGACATGCATGCAACCGGTTGCTTGCTATTGCCATGGCCTTGCAGGACGATTGTGTTGAAATAGTGTGCACCTTGTCCACTGCCTAGCTGGCTAGCTACACATACAGACAAGGCATGCGCTGCTCTATGGAGTATGTCCCCTTGGTCTGTTCTCAGATGGGCCAGGAATGCACTGCCCATAATGGGTATGTCCCATGTGGCTCATCAAAGGAACCATACCTTTTTGGCTTGGTTGATTAGGCACCGAAGTCTCAAACCAGAGGTCGTGGGTTCAAACCCCGCGACGGCCGCAATTTTCTTTGTGGCCAAAACAGGGACAGGAAGCTTCTAGGAAGCTTACTAGAGCCTGCCTTGAGGATGACACTTGGCGGTCTAAGGACGCGCCAAGTAGGAATGTAGGATGAGGTTGGCTCCAGTGGAGCCACTACAAGCAGAAGCTTTAGCAAAGCTCTGCAAGTATAAAAGCCTGTACCTTGCATGCATCCATTTACATTTCTTGCCTTTGAGACTCCTCACAGAGTGTCCAACCAAAGGTAGACACTAAAGACCAACATGCGGACTTCGTGAGGTTGCAAACCAAACGAACCTAAAGTGTGGATCCCTCGTTCGAGGGTGATATGTTATCTTGGTTGCAATACCAATAGCGGTTGGCGGCCTCCGATGTCAGGACCCGTTTTCTAGACCGTTGTTATCAGGCGCATTGACAAAGGGTTATGGGCCCACNTGCGGACTTCGTGAGGTTGCAAACCAAACGAACCTAAAGTGTGGATCCCTCGTTCGAGGGTGATATGTTATCTTGGTTGCAATACCAAGAGCGGTTGGCGGCCTCCCATGTCGGGACCCGTTTTCTAGACCGTTACTATCCGGCGCATTGACAAAGGGTTATGGGCCCACACTTCTGGTTCTAAGGCACGCTTCCAAGACCGACTACCGCGTGGTCTTGCAGGGCGCACAGGTACAACAGGGACACGACCATCGGACGGCTCCATCTGCTCCATCGGCTCCATCGGCTTCTTCAGGTAGGGTGCGCGCACGTGGCGGACTAGGGGACGAGGAATCGCTCTGTCCATGTTGGACAAGACCCTTGAGCCCCAACGGGATTAAGCTCTACCCCTTTTTAGAAGGTGGTACGACCCCGAGTCCGTTCTCTCACGACGGCACCATCGCTTTAGGCGATCATCGGCAGGAGGGGTATGCAACGGAACCAACTGCACCTTTGACAACGGTCGCAGTCAGCAGCCTCATCAGCCTCATTGGCCTCAACGAAGCAGAGTAGCAGCGAAGCAGAAAAGACGAGCAACCGCAAGAAATGGCGGATCCGACTCCAGCCCGCCTTGAGGCGGGTATGTCCATATTCACGGGGACAGGTTTTCCCTTGTGGAAATGGCAGTTTGAGATTGTCATGAACGTGCGTGGCTACCTCGATATCCTAAAAGGGACCGAGATAGCACCAGCCGATGCGACCGTGACGACGCATGCGGCTGACCTTGCAGCATGGACGATGAAGAACAACATGGCTCTCACCATTCTTGTGACGTCCATCAATGAGACTCAACACTCCCACATCACAGGATGCACGTTGGCTGCCGAGGCCTATGCAAAACTTGCACGCGTGCATCAATCGAATGCCCTAGCAAACCGACTCTTCATCTTCCAACGGTTGATGTCGATGAGGGTGAGCGAAGGAGAATCGATACCCGCATTTTTGCAGTCGTTCGACAACGTGCTGCAAGAGGTCCAGCAAATGGAATGGAATCTCGACTCCAACATGCGTGCCATGATCCTTCTAATGGCGCTGCCGGAAAGCTGGGGGTCCTTGATCACCGTATTTGGCGGCTGGAAGGAGGCAGATCTGACGTACGAGGCTGTCGCCGAACACGTCCGCAACGAGTCCATGCGACGCAGTGGCGCCAAGGCAAACATCTCAGCCTATGCCTATCGCTTCGGTGGACAAAGTGCAAGCTCTCGCTCCAGTCAAGGCAACAGCGGAAGCGGTGGC